>JXPH01025864.1:0-11006 GCA_001014845.1 Mochlonyx cinctipes
TTCTTCATTTGATGCGAGTCGAGAGCTTTCTTGTAGATTTTCTATTTTCTTTTCTAGTTTTGCTTTACCTACATTACATATACTGTAAACTGATGAGAACAGACTATTATTATTTGTTGTACAAGAGTTTTAGTTCTTCGTATTCATCTTTATTGAAGATTACAATTGGAGATGCAAAGCGTTCATCAGGCTAATTATTTCAAATGCAACATGAGGGTAGTAGCTGTATTCTTCTAGTTTCAAGTACGTTGCGTCAAAAAGAATTAGCCTTCTTTGTGAGACTTTGAATAGATATATGGTTTGGCTTGCTTGCGGAAAAGTCTCGTGGTTGTTCAATGGTATATTTTCATGTACAAATTTTCAACATAACTTAAAAACGATATCCGAGAAATTTTGGTAATTGAAAACATCAGGAACGGATGATATTATCCCATATTTAGTATCAGAACTGTTCTTGAACACTTACCGGAAACTTATAATCCAAATTTGAGCATATTCCAATTACTAGAACACAATAGTTCTGTAAGTTCCTGGTACATAGGAGACCTCAGATCCCAATATCAGAGGGCAAAACGGATGAACTTATTCCAAATTTAGGATCGGAACTGTTTTCAGGCACTTACCGGAAACACCTTTACTAAATTTAAGCTTATTACGATTACTAGAACACAAGAGTTCTGTAAGTTTCTGGTGCATAAGAGCCCTCAGTTCCCGATATCAAAGGGCAAAACTTCTCTAGGAACTGTTCGGGGATTTTTACCGCAAGATAATGTTCCAAATTTGAATTCATTCAGATCATCAGAGCTGGAAAATTCTGAAAATTTCTGGCACATAAGAATCCCCAGATTCCGATATCCCAGGGTCAGACTTTTACCAAAAGCTTATTTTCCTAATTTGAGCTCATTATGATCACTAGAACTGAAGAGTTCTTGAAAACTCTGGTGAGTTTCTGTTGTTTGCCCGTTTTTGACGATTTTGGATGTCCTTAACTCGAACGATGAAAGGTTTGAGTTTTACCCGATACAATTTATTGTTTCTTTGACTCCCATAAACCAATCCTAGAACAACTTTATATTTTTGTGAAAAAATCTATGGCCATAACTTTTGAACCCCTATTTGTTCGATTTTAAGCACTATATCAAAATATTCGTAAGACCTTACAGCTTAGCTTCCAATCATTCATTTTTGGTAAGAATTTAAAAGCAGACTCAGTTGAGACTTTGTGTTATGTTGTGTTACCCACGAAAATGTAGACAGTAAAAATGAAAGTAAATACACTCTGAAATAAGGGTAAATTTTATACGATTTGGAGATAAATATATCTGTATCCAATTATACAAACCTACGAAAAACCTAATGGCTTCTTAACGTGCCTCTACCGGCTAGGAAATTTTTAGGGATATATGAGTAAAGCTTTGAAAAACCTATGAGAAAATTGTGAGGACTTCATACATTAGATTATAGACCTAACGGCTTCAATACCTTTTGGTTCCAAATCATACCACAGATCCAGCAGTTTCCGTTACTTTATCCAACCAAATCTGTAAAAAGATACGAAAATATCTGTGAAAAGTTCCAGTGTCAAACTCAAAACATATAAAAGGTGATGCTCTTTAAAGTTTTTAATAATAATAATTATAATATAAAAGGCCTATAGTACCCTATTAGGGGAAAGTCCTTATATTTCAGAGAACTTTCTAGATATTAGTAGACCTACACACTTAAAAAAATATTTATAAAAATAACCGATTTTTCATCTGCTGTGTATTCAGGACTGATTTCTTCCGAGTTTCAGGTCATTTTTCTCGAATATCGGGAAAAATACCCGACATTCGGGTAAAATCGACCCGAATACTCAGCAGACGAAAAATCGAGTCTTTCGTTCCGAATCTCGGGATATTTTTTTAAAGTTTGTACAGCTTATAGTGGATTTCGAACCATCACAATTTTTAATGGTTAAGTCGGAAAATGCCACTGGAAATTTGTGGACTCCAAGCCATCGCTGGTAATTTTTGCACCACCGGGGTCTGTGTGGTTGGGTTTAAAAGCGGGCCGCATCGGTTCAAAGGGTCTGAGGGCGGACACTCAAACATCCTATGAAGATGAAAATCGAAATACAAGCTTGAGTTCAATGTCCAACAATAGATGTGGTCTGAAATTGAGTGTAGTACTATCCATTCCTGGTGCTTCCAAATATCAGACATTCTTTAATACCTCGAAAAATATTAACTCAAAATTGTGGAAATTGCGAACATATAATTTTTGACAACATTGAAAGCGATTTTCTTGATCAAATTAGAGTTAGGAGTGGAGGCATACAAAAAAGCTCCTAACGTCACTCCACCTTTATCAGTTCATCTGCTCCTTTCATCCTTCTGATTAATTTCGCTCCGGCTAATTTGATATACAGAAACTTGATTTCAATGTTGCTAAATCAAGTTTCTATATCAAATTAGCTGGAGCGGAAGTAATCAGAGGGACGAAAGGAGCATAGGTACTGATAAAAAAGGAGCGACGTTAAGAGTGAAGGCATAGAAAAAAATGTATAATAGCCGGACCGGACCGACTGACGTCAGGAGTAGAGGTATAGAATAAAGGCCAAAGAAACGCCAGCAACGATTTAATAGGAGACATTTATAAATATAAAAATTGGGCTACGTTCAATTATTCTTGCTCAATTGTTCCCGTGAAAATTTTCCTCGGACAGTTGTTCCATTGACTAGTTCTCGAGACAAATTGCTTCCGAGCACAATTGCTCAAATTTGGAGCATATTCTTGTAGTAAGTATCGAAGAATGGTTCCTAAAAAAAATTACTCTGGGATATCGAGGGCTCCTGTGTACCACCAGGAACATCCAGGATTCTTCAGTTCTAGTGATCGAAATGTACTCAAACTTGAAATGTTACTACATAATCTTGTGGGAAGTATCCAAGAACAGTTTATTAAAAAGTTTTGGGACTTAAGGGCTTCTACGTAATAGAAACTTCTACTACTCTTCAGTTCTAGTCAACGGAATGAGCTCAAATTTGGAATATAATTTTTTGAAGTGCCCAAAAACAGTTAATAGATAATAATCTTTGTACAAGTCCAAATCTAGTTCCTATTATAAAATATAAGATAGAAACGATAAGACTTTGTGGTTTTCTATATTTTTTACTGTGTAATACTAATACATCATCCACCTCTGATTGAAAATTGGAATACATTTGTTTTACGTAATCTTTTTTGCAATTCATTCAAATTTAAATTAAACTCAAATTGAGTAATTCAATGAATATTCAATTAAACAATTCCCTCCAAAATTGTAAGTAACCACATCTTCGATTTGGGAGTAATTTGCATAAATGCATAATAAAATGCTGATCATCTCATCCTCATCGTCATCTTCTTCCATTCTCTGATCCATTGCATGCAAAATATTGTGAATCTCTTGTCTGTTTTATTAAGAAAACTATTTTCATCAATTTGAATTCTAATTTATATTTAATTAAGTTATTCTGAACAACATTTTGATTGTTTTGTTGAATACGTGTTGTACCTCAATCCGAGTAAATTTTGACTGTCCTTAAAAGTTGAATTAGAAGGAAAAGAAGAGTTAGGTTTTTCAAAATTCGCAGAAACTTCTTCCAATGTTTAGTGTATCGATAACAGAATCAGAACGAATTCAAACCACATAGAGGTCCTGTTATTTGAAGGTTAAAACCAGTCAGAAACATGGTCAAAATTTATTAGCTTGACACCTACCAAGTACTGACAAAAGCTCTACTGTCCGTACGACATTTAGGCAACTTGGGAGGCAAATCGCTATCTTACCAACACAGTAAAAATGAATCTAAATTCACTCCGATTTACAGCTAAAATTGCCTTTAAGTAAGTGTAAAGTAATCACTCCGCCTAAATATAGACCATTTTTCCATATAAATGTAAAGGTAAATTTAACGGTAAATCGGTGTATCCAGAATTACAACCGATATACAGGTAAATTTGCCTTTATTTTTTTTACTGTGCATATAACACCTTTTATGGAATAACATGGTGTATACAATCGACGGTGCAATTTTCTCAAACTAAAGTAACACCTCTCTGAACCGATATAGAGAATAATTCTTTAGTGTCATAGGATCATTCTTGCGAAGTGTAAAAAAACAAGTCTTTAGGGTCAAAAATGCTATTGCCAAGGTCCAATGTCATTCGTTGCCTTCAAAATCCAAAATCAAGTACGTCACCTTAGTGAGTTCCAGGTTATTTGTAGTTGAAAATTGAAAACAAAAAGGGACGTCGAAATGAAAACAGTAAAACATAGAAATTTTTCATGTAAATGTCTTGTAAGTATGTCGGTAGGTATTCCCGTGAATCCTCAACCTTATATATCTCCATATATCACGATATATATAATTAACTTAGTTTTAATGGTAGTTTTTCTAACAATAACTTGTCAAGAATTTTTTCTTACGACATATGTCAAAGCACGTGTTTGGTCGTCCGGAAGGTAAAAATTTAGAATAAAAAAGGACATATATAGAACTGAAAAAAGGAGAAATATTTAGCCTTTATTTGTTTTTAATGGCCATATTCTGCTAAGAACTCCGGCGAAAATAGTCCGATTTGGTCGTTCATGGTATCAAAGTTTGAACCTTTCAATGTATCTATCTTGATGTTCTTCATTATGTTCAAAAGGACCTCCAGAATCTTTGAAAGAATCAAAACAGACATATTTAAAGTGCTTAGCTATCTTTCCATGGCATCAAGTGAAATATAATTTCAAGGTATTTCAGTAACCACATATACTTCCACTCCCTACACTGAAAGTCTAGAGAATTCTAAAAAAGAGTTACTTGAACCTGAAAAAAATTCAGATTTAAGTTCTTTGAACCCTAAATTAGAGTTCAAATTAGTTAAACAGAGTTAATCTTAGACCCCAACGCCGCCGATTGTATACACCATGGCTTGGGTAGCAAATTACTATCTTATTGAGCAAAAAGTGGCAGTTTTACTTCAGAATATGGTAGATACTTTTGCAAGCCGTAAAAAATGGCCAGTTCCATAAATCATATACTCAAAAATGGAGGCCACCCTATATTTGATAAAAAAAATTTAAGCAAGGGTCAAATGCAAACCCAGGTGCCAAGCCAAAAATCGACGCCGCCACCACTGGCTTTATTTTAAGTCATGACACTGTCGTGCGCCGCTGCCACCGGACTTAATTTTGGCGACTTGAGATGCACGTTTGGCCAAATGTATTGTTGGCCTAATGCAGGCACCTAATGTACGTTTGTGCAAATGACCCGAAAAAAGCAACTCTTTAAGAATTGCCAATATGTGTTAAGACTGAAATTATTTTGAAATTCAGATCCAAACTAAATAAATATAAAGTGCTCTTTATTAGCTGCAGTTGAAATTATACAGAATTCCAAAACTAAAGGCTGAAGTTCAGTATAATTTCAAGCTTTTGAGATTGAATTTGAAGAAAACAATTGAAAATAAATATAAATTCTTATGCATTTTTTATTGTGGCAATGGAACATCAGGGTTAGGGGTGCTGCCATTTTGAGCTACACTGGCAATTTATGCCAGTGATTTTGCCATGGCGCCAGGGTCTGGTCGAATGTACGACGCTGGTTGTAGTTTAATCATATCTACCATATTCTGAAGTAAAACCATTACTTTCTGCTCAATAAGATAGTGATTTGCCACCAAGTTCACAGGGGTGGCGCTGGGTTTTATTCATCTTTTTTGGTGTTTATCCTACTAAAAATGTCTTCAACGGAACCCTAAATAAAGTAGATAGACTTTACCAAAATTTTGGCTACTTTGAGCCCAAAAAGGGTCTTCGAATTTTTTGAGTACATATGCATATGAAAAAGTTCACCTACCTGATTCCTATCTATTTTGACCTTTATATACTTTTGTGCAAAAATATCTTCAACAAGTTTTCTTTGTAAAAATAATTCTTTTTTACATGGATTGCAACATTGTCAGAATTTGACGGGTAATATACTAGTAATAATATGTTTTATTTGTAAATTTGTTTTCAACAGAATTGAATATTGTTTACATGCACATTGTGTACAACAATGATGTTCCTCTACTTTCTATACTCATGAAAATGTGATGATGGGATAAGAAAAGGATGATATAAGGAAGGACGACAACGAAAATAACGGCGACAGGGATGAGTTTGAATATAGTGTTACGTCGAGTAAAATATTTATTGTATGAAATTATCAGCACAAATTGGTGTAAACATGTTAAACTGACAGACAATCTTTAATTAATGGAAACAGATGGTAAACGCATCGTCCTTTTCAGTTTATCCGTTTTAATTACAAATATCAGATGGGCGGTCTCGGAAAAAATGTTTGCCATTTGATAGAGCGTGATGGGTACAATATTTTGTTGTACTACGACTAGGTCCGAGGGGTTATGTTACGACTTGGTTTATAGATGTGCCAGCTCAATGTCTATGGACAAGGGAATGATAACAGTGTTGGTGATTCTATGTCGGAGAGATCTCTCTCAATCGAATGAGATTCTATACACCCCAAAATATTCGTTTGCTACTGGTAAAATCCTTGATTTTGCCGCATTTTCAGTACTGTAACGTTATTTTTTCAAGCTCAAGTCGTGGAGTTTTGAATAGACTTCGGCTGGCTTTTAATGCATGTCTGAGATATGTTCATAATCTTAGGCGTTTTGATCATGTTTCTCATCTAGAGTCCAGCTTGCTGGGATGCTCTTTGGAGAAGTTTTACAAATGCAGAATAGCTTGCAGTGTTTTTAAGGTGCTGCACGGTATGTCTCCAATTTACATGAATGACTTCTTTGTTTTGGGGTCTTTTTCGAGAACGGAAAACCTTCTAATGCCACGATTCCGAACGGAGGGCTTTGGAAATTCTTTTAGAATAGAGGGCGTTAGAGTTTGGAACTCCTTGCCATCGACTGTGACGTCAGTGGAAAGGATTTCGGCTTTTAAAGCTGCAGCTCTGGAATTCATCAAAAGAAGCTAGCCAGCGCACTACTTATGTGATTTTATTTATTTTTAACTACCTATATCAATAGTGCTATCATCAGATGGTGCGCTATCATTGGTCCGAAGTACCAAAGACAAATTTTTTCATAGTCCCAGTTTCTCCTAACAACCTGGACATGTCTGCAGTAAAGTCAGGCGATTAATATGACGATTAATATGATGATATCCAAGGAACCGGGATTGATCACACAGTCACAGATCTTATGCTTTCGTTTGGTAAGATTAATTCAGAAAACATGATTGTTTACGGTCAGGTTGAGGTTGGATGAGAAAAGGAGAAAGTAGCTCTGAAACATCCCATAACCTTTTCTAGACAAGGATTTTTGATTTCGTTAGGTGAGTCAAGAGTTCTTTTTATTGGCAGAATTTCCAGTGACATGGCACATTTTAAGTTGGTTCTCCGTGCCTTTTCTGCTTCAATTCCCACACCCTCTGAAGGATAGTTGTTTTAGATCTGTGTATTGATATTGTTTCGAGTTTTCGAATGGGTCAGGGACAGTTGAACGGATAGGACAGGCGTTGGCCAACAGCAGTGGACAAAAAGGGCAATAAGTGGATGCAAAAGCCAATCTTGTCGATATTAGGGCTATCGGTGGGTTCGTGTCACCAGTGGACGTCTATGGACTATCTATCTCAAAAGCTGATGAAAGGCAATTCAGGTGGATGCTGAAGCTGTCGGCAGATGGCGTGGCAATCCAACAAATGCTAAAAGGTCAGCAAACTTCAGGACCAACTGAAGGATCTTGGCGGGGCAAGAGGTAGGTTTCTTACCGAGCAAATTCACGGCTAAGTCAAGCTGGATCAAGGTGGAAGCGTCTTGGGATGTCTTCTCGAGACGGACTGAAGAATGTTAAAAAAAACTCTAAAGTTCTGAAAAGAACTATTTTATGGCTCTGAAAAAATCTGCTTCCAATTCTAGCGCCTTCCGCGCACACTTGAACGTCAAAGTGGAACACTAGGCTTATAGTTAAAAAAAAAGTCAATTCTTGAGTTCTTACATAGTTTTCTTTAGGTTGATATCTCTGTTTGTTTGTTGTTTATTTGTCTGGATAAAATCTAGTAATCAATTTTTGATCCACTTCTACCTACCTAGCCGATTGTCTTCAAACTTTGCACTTAAGTTCACCTCCGATGACAATACAATATTTAATCACCAATTGCCCAAATTGGTCCATGGTGACAATCTGGGGGCTTCCACAAACACCAGAGGGTCTTTTCGGTGGCATTTCGCGTATAAAAATCATAAAAATCTGAAATTTGGGTTACGGTCAGAACATAGGCCAAAACTGAAAATGTATGAAATTGGCCATTTAGGTCTTCCATAGGGCGTTCAGGTTCTCTAGAAGACCCCTTATGGGTTACAGTCGGATATTTTGGTAAGGAACTTAGAGCAAAACTAAAATTGTATGAAATTGGCCATTTAGGTCTTCCAGAGGGCGTTTAGGTTCTCTACAGGACCTCTTATGGGGCACTTTGCATAGAAAATTTCTGAAAATCTGAAATTTGAATTTTTTTTTTTTGAAATTTAGAAAGGAACTCGGACCAAAACTGAAATTTGACAAAAGTGGTCATTTAGGCTCTTCTGAGGGCTTATAGGTTCTCAAGAGGGTTCTCTCAGGGGACAATTCAGTGAGGAAATTTTCAAAAATCTAAAATTTAGGGTCCGAGGTGGCATTTTGACTACGACCTTGGACTAAGTCGATATGATGTCGAC
Organism: Mochlonyx cinctipes; assembly: GCA_001014845.1. Lineage (NCBI taxonomy): Eukaryota > Metazoa > Arthropoda > Insecta > Diptera > Chaoboridae > Mochlonyx > Mochlonyx cinctipes. Next base: position 8,745 of record JXPH01025864.1, read on the forward strand.
ACTAAAAATTCATATTGACATAGTGTCGACATCATGTCGATCCCATGTGATAAAAATTCCGTGATAAAAATCTCTTGATAAAAATTTAAAATAAAAAATAAAAAAAATATTTAAGTTACATAGTTTTCTTCAGAAATGCTCTAAAACGTAACAAATAATTTTTTCCGTTATCCCAATAATTTTGGTCATATGGTGGCTGCAAAATAAAACTATGGGGGCCTATAAAATCCCATCGTTCCAAAGCGCCATAAAACGAAACCTTACACAAGTGTCGATGGATGAACCATGTGTTCGTTTGAATTTACCGTTAGCAGTGGTAGCAACAATATGTTCTATTCGGAGGTCAAGTTAATGTAACCATGAGGCTGGCAGGAAATCTGAAGATAATAGTCATAGTTATAGTTATCTTAATATTGATTATCTTTGGGTCCAGGTAGTCTCAGAATCGATGTGTCAACACAATGGAACTAACACCAGACGGTGTATTACTACCGATCTGAGGTACCAAATTTTATACTTATCAACCTCTATCGAATGACTTCTGTCAGACGGTGCGGTCCCGAGACATTTTTTCAAGCCCGCTCTATCTATATAGAAATGTATATTCCTTTAGACTATTCAAGAAAAATAGTGGAACCGAAATTTATAGCCAGTGCTAAAATCGGGGCGTAGATTATCCTAGCGGTGCGTGCCCTAGCAATAATTTAATGAGAGAATATTAAATTTATTGCAGGATAGAAAAATTATTACAAAGACCTTGATGTTTGTTTATCTTCTAATAATACATAAGACATGTCTGCAACCTCTATTGCCCGTAGGATATTTTTAAAATGCGCATGAAGATTGAGCAGAAGGGCACTTTTTCACACCCGAACCTAGCACTGCTTAAAATGCCATTTCAAAAGTTTGACTTTAATAGTATAGCCTTGAAATTAACATAAGCCACCAATCACTTTTGGGAAAAATTTATTTAAAATGTTTCTAAATCTATCAGAACAGAAAGTGGCAAGGTGTTCTATATTTTGCTATACTACCTCACATCAGCATACTTTATCGCAAATGCTACTTTTAAAGTTAATTGCAAAAAAATTTCTTTGATATTTTACCGCTAATTTACAAAAAAGACAAAAGATCAAAAGAAATCCGCCTTTCGCGTGGAAACGAGGAAAGAATTATTGTAGGTAGGACTTCAACTGAAATATCACAGCTGATCCCGACAATTACAATCTCAAATTTCCCGTCCCCAGAAATTTGGAAATGTTCAGAAATGTCATGTCAGCTATATATGTGGAGAATAATTAAATTGTGAACAATACGCTTCAGCATAGACCACTTATCAAAAATGTCATCCGGAAATGACGTCTCTATATGTGCATGAAAACAAAGAGTACAAAACGAAGCACATCGCATATATAGGTAAATTTCAGCTCTCGTCTCTCGTTCATTTGAATATATGATTTTAGGGGGTGCTAAAATAATATTCTCAACAATTATTATTATTCGTTATGTGAAACAGGCAAACAACAACCCTTCCTTATTATTAATTTTATGTGCAGTTTATGGAGAAATTTTGTGTTCACGTCGAGATTTATAACGATAATGGTCTTCGCATACTCCTCATCCTCCCAAGGCTTGCTCTATTTTTCCCCACACAATGAAGTTGAAAACAATATGGAATCATTGTTGTCCGATAAGAAGAACCCTTTTTTCATTTCATTCTTTTATATTAAAATGGTGAGTATGAGGACCAGGCATTAATTATTTACGATGACTCTTCAGATTACGTACATGCTGCTTTACTCCGTTCGGTTCGGTTCCCATCTTTTGTATTTGTTCTGCCATGTTTTTTTGTTTTGTCTGTATTTTAGTCTATTGAAAAGAGTAAGCTATAGGCAAATCATGCTTTAATTACAGTGCTAAAATGACACATAGTATTACGGAAATTCTGTAGATTAGAAGAAAGTGAGCTTACAATTTTTAATATGTGTAGTGTTAAACATAGAGCGCAGACTAGAAATAGGCATAACCAACCAATCCTTATTCCGATGGATTACACGGTAAGGTATAGTCTAAAGCAATTTTGGAAAGTGGGTAGCAAAATTGTATTTACGGTACCCAAGCCTCTTGTAAATGTTCAGCATTTTTTATAAAAGAGAAGCTAAATTTGGAAAATGAGAAGCTAAACTTGTAAGAGATAATAGTTTTTCACCCCAATTTAANCCCAAGCCTCTTGTAAATGTTCAGCATTTTTTATAAAAGAGA
>JXPH01025866.1:0-10459 GCA_001014845.1 Mochlonyx cinctipes
CACCCCACTTACAAATCCATCCATCCATACACGACGTTACACCAAAAGCATGCAAAGACTCAAGACGCAAAGATAAAAATATTTAAAAATGCCAAGACTGTGAGTGTGAAGACGCAAGGACTAAAGGCCGCGAAGGTGTAAAGACTCAAAACCGCAAGGATGAAAAATGAAGACGCAAAGATTCAAAGAATTTTTGCCTACTGTTATTTTGAAAACTTCCTGCATAAGCATCTACTACAGTTTCTTATTTAGAATTTTTAGCCCAATCGAACAGAGGCTTCTGTGGGCTCCCATAAAAAAGTTCTTAATTTTATNATTTTTAGCCAACTCAAAGGCTTCTGTGGGCTCCCATATAAAGTTGAAAATAAGAAATGATGAATTTTTATAATAAAACGGAGGGACATCATCAATAATCTAATCAGAACGTCCCCCGTAATGGCACCCCTAATTAGCCAGAGCTACGTTAGGTACGAAGGCATGGAAAAAAACTATAGAAGTTAAAGTCATGAAGCCGTATTGGCCTGGTTCTTTTTTTCTGCAATTGTCATTCATGTTTTTAAAATATTTTCTAATTTAGGTATTTCTCATCTCAAAACGTTTTACCTTCCTATTGGAGAGGTTGACGTTGATGAAAGAGTTCCACATTGTTCTATTATGGGACCCTTGCTGTTGTTTATCTTCATGAATGACCTTCCTGATTGCATTTCATTCTCTTCATACTATCAGTTTGCCGATGACTTTCAAATCTAAAATTCTGATATAGACTTGAAAATGCACATATCAAATCATCTTCANCTTTCTTCTTCAAATGCAAATGATTTCATTTTTCAAACAATCTAATTATGATGAATGCTATGTGCCAGTTATGGTTTTACCTTTTTCAAGATAGTTGATGAATATTATTTCCATTGCTGGGTTTTTGGACGCTTCGGAGCAGTTTCAACTGGAGAAACCTATTGTTTTGACCGTTGAAATGGATCCATGTTTCATCCATGGTTATGAATCGGTGCAAAAACTCCTTTGAATTTTGCGCAATTCAATTTTGGTCTTCTGTGAGCAAACGCGGCACCCATCGCGCGCAGAGCTTCTTCATACGCAAAATATCATGTATGATATTGAACACACTGCCATTCGACATTTTTGTGATCTCAGCTAGCTCCTGCAATTTTTTTAGGGTCGCTCAATATAATATCATGGTGTTTTTCGGCGTTTTCTGGAATATTGACCTCATCTGGGCGTACAGATCGTTCAGCATCACTTGTTCTTGTACGGTTGCAACGAAAGTCAGAAAACCACGTTTTAATCATCTTCATCGATGGTACAGAGTCCAAATTATACTTATCTACCTTGTCTTTTGTCTCGGTTATCGTTTTCTTGCGTAAATAATAGTGTTTAATGAGAACACGAAACTGAGATTTTTCCATTGTTAAAAAAACACGGAGGTTGATTGCTTCTCACTGCTGTAACTTGTAAATGCGTAAACATAAATGAGTGAAATTATGACAGACGTTTAATGAAGAGTGAAGTTAGTTATAAATTGTACTTTGGTGCATACTAGTGCCATCTCTTAGGATTATTTCACACTTCTTGATCCACCTGGTTTAATTAAAACCCAACTTCAAAACCGCAAATAAAATATTTCATAAAGGTGATCATATGTAAATAAAATATTTGTTTGACATTTCGAAAATACAACGCAACGGGGCAGCGACGGGTTTTAATCACAGCAGCGCAAAATTTTATCTAGATTAGTGAAATGTGAGTTCGCTTTCTTATTTCTATAGTTTATGGACAAATGATACAAACACAACAAAGGCGAACAGATAGAAAACTATGAAAACGCAAAGACATGACGATGGTAAAGACACAAGGACGAAAACTAAAAACGCATAACCTCGAAACCGCAGACACGAAAAATTTCTCAAAAAATTAGTGAAGCACACAGTGAATTAAAGTGATTCTTATTCATATATGGGACTTTACTCAACATTTCTGAGTTAAAAACTTAAATACGTAAAGACTCAAAAACAAAAATACGCAAGGATGCAAATAAAAATACTTAAAAAGCAAAGAATTAAAAACGTAAAAATGATGCAAAGACGTGAGATGCACCAACACCAATTACATTGAGACGAGTGTAATAGTTACATTGAAATCACTGTAAATGTAACTCAAATCACCTCATTCACCAACCTCCAATAGAGTAATAAACGCAATGCATGATAGCGTCTTCCTACATTTGAAAATTTTGACAGCCAAGATTTTCATTGCATCATTTTTTAAAAGGTCGTTCAAATCGCCATTTTTGTCCTGGCCTATGGGCGTTGTTGTCGTCATCGTTAATTACTCTATTGTTAGTCAAATTATTGAATCGGTTATGTTGATCCGCTTATGTAGAATTTAGTCGGAAGCTCTTCAAAGGGCTTGAAAAGGCTTCTATAATTAACTATAATATTTATAATGATCAATATAGTGCCAATTGATGCCATTTAATTGATTCAAATTAATTTTAAAATAAAAATTGTATAACTTTAGACTTCTTTATTTTGACGTTTCTCAAGGAATAACTGACTTGATTAATTTTTTGGATGATGCATGCGAATTACACTTGTGTCAATGTTAGTGCTGTTGGTGCATCTGGCCGTAGACACAAGTACGTAAAGATATAAAAATGCAGGGGTGACAGATAAAAGCATGAAGACGAAAAGACGTAAAGACGCAAGGGCGCAAATACATAAAAACACAATAACGCAAACTCTTAGCGTCTATACGTTTTCCGGTTTTGAATTTAACGCTTTTTTTTCGTCTTTTTTAGGTTATTTTATTATTTAAAAACGCAAAAATGAAAATTTTCATAAAACCCTCCATAGTTCCGCTTGTGGCGGTTTCACTGTAGAATTCACTCCTTTGATATTGAAAATCAAAGAAAGTTAAATAGAAGAAAACGAAGTAGAAAAGTTTAATGGATGTAAAACATCCTTCTGCTCGCATATATGTACAAGGAAGAGAGCATTTGATGTTTTCCATTCATGAACATCACGATAATTTAATGGAAAATTGATCAGTTGACAATTTGTTATGTATATTTATAGCAGAGAGAGATATAAATTTATAGCATAAACAAAAATTATTGCTTATTTAATCGAAAATATTTCAAAGGACTCACATTAATTTTCTTTTTTCCCATTTTCTTTCTTCCAATATTTTCCTTTTCACAAAATATAAAAATGGATGTGAACACACTCTCCACACTAACTACAGGCATTTGCATGGTTTAGTGATCTACTTGTTGAGCATGCTGAGATATTTTGGTCGTTATTTGCTGTGGATATGGACCGTGTATTAAGTGAACAACCACCAGACACGTGGGACTCGTTCCCGCTATTTCAAATCTTGAACGATTATCTACGAACAGATGGTATAATTATGATTAAAATAAAATTCTTTTTTTCCCAGTAATTTAATTTAGGGCAGATTTTATTGAAAAAACATAATTTTCTTCTAGATAATCTTAAGAATGGACGTTTCCACCAGCATTTGAGGGACACTTTTGCACCATTAGTTGTAAGATACGTTGATTTAATGGAATCATCAATTGCTCAATCAATACATAAAGGATTCGAAAAGGAGAGGTGGGAGAGTAAAGGGTGATTATTAGAGATTAGAAACGAAGATAAAGTTGAAACTCTGATCTTTCTGCAAACACTCCATTCTGTTCTGAAGAAAAAAATAATGAAGAGGTCGAAGCTGAAACTCCAAATTGGAAGTACCAAGACATTATGTGGCATTTTAGTTAAGGAATAGTCTTCAAATTCTCTTGCTTAATTTTTTGAACGTTTGCAAAAATGGCTTTTATTTTCATGATGACAGTTCTTTTAATACTATTTTTATTCCCCAAACTCAAAATTCTTCAACTTAAATAGTCAGGCCCATTAGAATCAGGGTATTTCTAAAGATTTAGTAATTTCATATTTTTACACCAGCCGTACTCGAAATGGACGCCGAAAATCGACATTGCGGAAGCCTGGGATGAAATTTCATCGAATTGCTGGAAAATTGATTATGGTGTTACACTTTCTAAGACTGTAAGTAAATCCATTATAAATTTGGTACCCGAAGTTGAACGCAATTTGGGTAGATTTGAAGTAGAAACAAACCAAGAGTGGTAAAATCTTTGAAAGCCCATTTTGGTGGGTTCCTCTGTACATACAAATTACCAAACCATGCAAAACTACTTTTGGGAGCCTATTTGAATTTTTTTAATGGGATGCACAGGATTAACATTTGAATATGCACAATTTATTTTATCAGTATTTTCCACATTTAACATGTTTTTGATTTAATTTCAAGTATATTAGGCAAAAAATTTTTTTAAATTTATTCATATAACATAACTCACGTATTTTAGAATTATTTTGACCATTATTTATTATAATTTTAAATAATTTTTCAGACACACTGCCAATAATTCTCTTGTTTTAAACAAAAACAATAGCGTTCAACAGGCTTGGTGCCTACCGCCCTAAATAAGAGTTACTTAAAGTTATCATTTAATGATTTAACCATAAAAACATAGTTTTCAAAAATTTTACTCTTTCAAATTAATTTTTTTTTTCACTTTTTTTTTAAATGCATTGTTCTCGACAACGAATCTGTCTGCCAAATTTTAGCTCGTTCCGACCACTCACTGGAGGTGGGTTAATTTGCCGTCGCAAAATTTGCGTGGCACAAGCAAGTAAGCAATCATCTGCGAAGTTAATATAGAGAGAGTAAAAATACCTATCTCTGCATCCTTATCAGCCGACAAATCGGTCCTAAAAAGATACAAAATCAATTTGTACTCAAATTCATTTCAGTGGGTTTTGGCATTCTTTTGGTTATATTTACTCGAATTGTTAATTGTTACAACCAGTGGTTTGATGAGCAGAACAAAGTGCTGTCTAATAGCCTATGAGCTGTAGGGTGATTCAAAAAATGCATGATGTCTGAACAGTTTATGCACCAGCCCGGTAAAGGTGTCCATTTGGTGTGAAAAAATCATATAAAATTTTCAGCTCGATCGGTTAAGGTTTAGGATATGCTACCGGGGGTTGAAGATCGGACCTGACCCCCCACCTTACTAGATGTTTCAATATTATTTTATTAATGTTTAAAAATCCAAAATAACTTTTTTTAATTGACTTTAAGCATAACCAATTCGATTCTAGTACTAAACCAGACAATTTGATATATTGGGGCTTTGTTAACGTTTGATATATTGGGGCTTATCGTCTGTCCCGGATGACCAGGTTATGTAGATTTTTGCCGTTAACTATTTTTTCATTGAACCGATTTTGATGAAAAATTAGGTGAATGTAGCTATATATTGCATAAATATTTTTCTGAAATTTTTGCTTGATCAGACAAGTGTTTTTACAAATACAGGGCTGGAAACATGCAAATTCCTTGAAAATTCAAGGGACCCTTAACGATATCTTTGGTTTAAGTCATTCGATTAAGCTGAAAATTGGCACATAAGTTTTTTTTAGTACTCTCATCAATCTGAAAATTTTAAAGCCCAATTGGTAAAAGGCTACTATGGGCTCTAGTACAAAAGTAACTGAATTTATGAGTTTTTAAGCTATAACTCCATGGTTCAAGGTCAGATTGAGCTCAAAATTTTCGTAGATGCTTAATTTGTTATTTTATTGAATTTTGAGCTAAATCGGTTGAAGGCTTCTATAGGCTCCAGTTTAAAGGTACTCACAAAAATGCAACAAAATGGTAATAAACACTAAAGATCAACTATTCTCAAGTTAGCAGAAAATATCTCACTAGATGGAATTCCGCCTCTGTTTTTAAAAAAATGTGTGAATGGAATAACTGCTCCAATTGTAAACCTGTTTAACACCAGCTTATCTACTGGAAAATTTCAGGAATTGGAGAAAATTTCACACATTATCCCTATGTATAAAAAGGGCAGAGGGATAACAACGAGAATTATAGAGGAATCTCAATTTTGTCTACAATTCCAAAAATGTTTGAAAAACTTACTTGTTTTCGAGTTTCTCTACTTGAATGTAAAGAACAGGATTTCTGAACATCAACATGGTTTCATGCGGGGACGGTCAGTTGTTACTAACCTCACTGTGTTTACAAACCAAGCTGTAAATTGGTTAGAAGAAGGATACCAAGTTGATGTCATCTACACTGATTTCACAAAGGCTTTCGATCTTCTTGATCACAAAATATTAATAAAGAAACTGGAAAATTTTGGTATAGGCGGATCTTTCTTGCAATGGATTTCTTCTTACTTAAACAACAGGAAACAGTTTATCAAATTTGAATCCGTTGTATCTAAGCTTTTTTAAGTGCCATCTGGTGTTCCGCAAGGAAGTCATTTGGGTCCTCTTCTATTTATTATATTTATTGATGATGCTAAATGTATTCTGAAGGATTTGCATTTCTTGATCTATGCAGATGATTTAAAAAATTTCGTCAAAATTTTAAACAAACATTGCTGTCAAATTTAGCAAAACTGCTATGTTTTATTTCTGGTGTCGTGTAAATTATCTGTCCTTAAATATCTCCAAATATTATGTATAGTGTCTTACACGAGAAAAAGAAGTTTAATTTCGTATGATTATGCAATTAACAATCAATTACTCCAACGGAAGCAATCAATAACTGATTTGGAAGTTACTTTTGATCAAAAGTTAACTTTTACTGAACATATCAACCACGTCATTTAGCCAAAGCCAACTCTATGCTTGGGTTTATCAAAAGAATGGGGAAAGATTTTACCGACCATTACGTCCTGAAGACTCTATATTATTCATTCGTCAGATCCAATCTAGAATATGCTTCTTGTATATGGAGCCCTTCGTCTGCTGTTTATATTTCTAGAATCGAAGCTATCCAAAAAAGGTTTGTCTTATATGCCCTAAGAAATTTAGGTTGGAATGCTGGAAATCGACAAGATCTTCCAACGTATCGGGATAGGTGTTTGCTTATAAATTTTCCATTGCTCCATGATAGAAGACGTTTAGCGTGTTTCATGTTCATTCGAGATTTCATCACTTCAAAGACTGACTGTGCTGGGCTCATATCACTTGTATATAGTATTATTAATTGTATGGTTAAGGGCTTGACCCGTTGTGCCAAATAAACAATTGTCCTTAGCGAATACATTGGCCGCAACGTGATATAGTAATCAATCACTTACTGCAAACTTGGACGAATTCAGCTCATCTCGGATCTTGATTTAAACGTTTTGCACGAAATTTCAATCAAAAGTTCTTCTAGAATTGATTAATTAGGCCAAAAAGACCATGAAAATATGTGGGACAAAAGTTGTAACTTTCATCGTTCTTAAATTAGAGTCGACAAATAAAAAGAAGGAGTGTTTCCCTAAACAAAAGAATGATTGGGAATGACAAAATCTAATTACTAACCAAAATGAAAATAAAGCCATGAAAAAGACGTCGGACATTTGCCGGATAGTTGTCGTCAGATTTGGACGAGTTAGTTTATAGAATTTTTAATTTTTTTCATTTGTCCAACGTCGAGCTTAAATTTTTTTCTAGATAAGTATTATTATATTTGAACTTAGAAACGCTATAAAATAATTTAAAAATATATACTTATACATATATATATATATTTACTATATGAAAGCTTTTAGTAGTCGGTTGTTTGGCTGATAGATGCTGAATTTTTTAGTAATATATAACATTGCTATTCTATAATTTGAAGACTGTTCTTATGCTAACATAATTCAGAGTTCAACTTTATGTAGTAGTGGAGCGATTTTAAGTTGTTTTTTGTTTGTTCCTTTTCGCTTGCCTCGTCGCGTTTTAGAAATGGGTCTGCGACGTCAGAGGACTTATTCTGGAAATTGGATGCCTTGCAATCGTTCATTCGCGATTTACATTGGCCCGACGCTGAATTCCGGCAGCACTTGGAGCAGAGGTTGAAGTTGATGGCATGTGATATGATTGAGTCTTGTATTCAGAGGACAGAAACATCTTTCCAGCAGTGGTTGAAGAAGAGTGTCACTTTCATCTCTACAGACTACATTATCCCTTCGGAAATGTGCGCAATGATCAATGTTATTTTAGACGCTAAAAATCAGTCTTTCAAATTGTGTGCTGTTGATGGAATTGATGTGGTAAGTTGGGAAAAGATTTTTAGCTGAAATACTATTAACTTTAAACGCTTTCAGCATCAATATCACGCAAAGATTGATGATCAAATTGATAAAACTTTAGCCGGAATGAATACGGGGCTTATTAGTAAATTAATGTCCGTTTTAGAAGCTTCCATGTCCAAATTGTCACGATACGATGAAGGAAGCTTGATTGGTTCTATTTTGAGTTTTTCGGTAATTTTTTGTGTTTTATTTCCACTACTTTAGTTTATTAAAAACTTTATTGCAGAACGTTTCTGGTTCCGGTAAAGACTTGGGACAGGGTTATGTGAACTTCGCCAGAAACAACATGGATCAAATCCGTGGAAAAGTTAATGACGAATTGTGGATTTTGAATTTCTTTGAACAGTGGTACACTCAGCAGATTAACATGTTGTGCAATTGGCTGACAGAACGAATGGACCATTCACTACATGTTTACCAGTGCACTTGTTTAGCTCATATTGTTAAGGTAATTAATTGTTTCCACTCTCAAAATAACTTTTAACTCTCTTCTATTTTTTTTTTAAAGAAAATTTATTCCGATTTTGAGCTACAAGGTGTAATGGAAGATAAACTTAATTCAAAAGCATATCAAACAGTATCATCAAGAATGCAGACAGAGGAGGCAACTTGTTCCCTAACAATGGGTAATGAGGATGGAGATGCAGAGTAAGTATCTTATCATAAGTTTAAAAGTTAACTGAGAATTTCAATCTACTCTGTCCCTCAGCATTGACACTATCTCATTCCAGAAAAATGATTCCAAATTAGAAATTCCTGCAAAATTCTCACGTAGCTTAAAACGACTGCTCGTTAGAAGAAGAACGCTTACAAGGGAGATGCTCTATTATTATTATTATTATTGTTATTATTTATTTTTGGTAAAATCTGGTGTGCCACAAATTCTTATAAGTTCAAATCATGCAGTATCCAATACGCTTTTGGGAGCTTTGTCCTGGTGGCAACCTGCTTTATCATGAATATTTTCTTTCAATTTGTGCTAAATCTAAAGGATATACCCCGGTTATGGTGGTATAACCACTTAACCCATGGTATTATCCCTTTAGCATCCCGCAATACTGGTGTCATAACCTTGAACTACCGGAGAAGTTGCATCCAAGTTTCACCAATTATTACGAATAGACAACCGATATCAAAATTGCCCTTCGCGGTCCAAAATATTGATTTTAGCATTTTTGTGATCATTTCCATAAAATTAACTCAAAAATTGCCGAAATGCAGTTTCTCCCTTTCTCCCGTAGTAGGATCAACTAGTGAAAACTAACTTTACCGGTTCCACCCAAACATTTTATTTTGCCAGAATATCCAAAAGTTTGCAGTCACAATTTTTAAAAACGTTAGATAACGCAGTTAATTCTGGAAACTAAAATTTTAGATATTTTCATCAAAATTCAGGCAAAAGTCTACCCACTATTAATTTTAGTTCGAGCTTCGAACTATTATTTTTAGTTCGATTTTCAAACTTTGCCAGAAGGCTCAGGGCATGCAACTGACCACTTTTTCAGAAACGATTTATTTAAGTTTTTTTTTTAGTTCTTTTAACTATTTATTTTAGTTTTTTCACTAAAAAACGAGTTCGTGTTCAAGAACTATTCGATTAGTTCAACGAACTAAAAAATACCGTTTCTGAAATTATCTGTGAAACGTGATCAACTAGACAATATTTGATTTTTGGCAGAGAAACTCTATTCAAAGAGATCTGAATTAAATCGACAATTAGTAGAATTGGTTTGCAGCACAAACAAAATAATACTACTAACGCCATCTAACATTGCGCCACACAAATAATGGATATTATAACAATTTGATTTTGTTACACTTAGCTGAATTCCATATCGCCGAATGGCATATGGCCGAAAGCCATTTGGCGGAATGCCAGTTAGCCGTATCCCATTTGGCCGAACGGAAAAAACTTATTTGGACATTTGGCCGAATCATAAAAAAATATTTGGGACATTTAGCCGAAATAGGAGAAAAATATTATTTTACGACATTTGGACGAAAAAGAAAAAAATTGCATACAAAAAGGTCTTTGAAAAAAAGGGATAAGGATAAGAGATTTTTTAATTATCGCAAAAATAACTTTCTTCAACTAAAATTCATTATCAATTTAAGAAAAAATGGTGCATTGTGTCCAATAATGTAAATTTTACTTTATCCTCACCATGGCTGCTAAAAGGTGTATTCGATTGTTTCAGTACAATTTCTTGTTCACCCACTTTGGTTTGATTTGAAGCTCTCAAATTCAGTGGGCTGAATAATATTAAT
>JXPH01025884.1:2803-15813 GCA_001014845.1 Mochlonyx cinctipes
AGTAGCAAAAATTAAAAAAATACTCTACTATTTTTAATTATTTTTCAATAATAAATTAAATTTACATTCCTTATCGTTTTCCTGTCATAATCTACATTCCATTTTATTTGTAAGGTTCTGTTTTTTTGGAAGGGTCACCCTTCATTTGTAAGGTTCTGTGGTTTTTTCTTTGTTTTTTGGAAGGGCTACCCTTCATTTGTAAGGCTCTGTCTGTTTTTCGTTGCAGGGTTACCCTTCATTTGTAAGTTTCTGTGGGTTTTTCGTTCTGCTATGTGCTATATATCTAATTTTTTTGTATTTCGCGCGTTTGACAAAAGAAAACCACATGCAAGGACCACAAATAGTTCTTTATTTTTTAAAAAGAGAGATTTTTTTTTAACATTTCTCAAGTGGATTTTGATCATTTGGCATGGTTTTTGCAGGGTCGTTTTACCCAGCAGCTTTAATTATCTATTGTGAATAGATCATACTAGAACCAACATAGAAAACACGTGCTTGTGCTTTTAATCATATAGTGCCAACAACTACTGAAATATCAATTGCTAATTAATCCATTTAATATGATAATTGTATTCCTGAGTTATTTATTAGTGTTTATGATGGATATAAGTAAATCTGGAATATGTTTGCATATTCCATTTATTGATATATTGTAATTTCAATTATAATAATAGGTATAATTATATTACAAGATCATGATATCAATTATATTTATAAAAAATTATATGTGCATATGTAACATGCTAAGAAGAATTATTTATCTGTTATCTAATCTGTAGGGAAAGTGGTGGCTATTCAGTGCAATACTCTACTCAATAATTTAATCGCTATAACAGATTTTACATTCCATCTTAAATTCATCATCATCATCATCTTTCATTGTGTCTCGAATCCAGTCAAGATAGTGTGATACCCGTGTGAAAATGGTTGGCGAATTCAAACTTGATGTATTGACTGGCGATGTTGAAATTACTCCAACAATTACTGGGCTACCATGCTGATCATAAACAAATATTGATCCCCCTGAATCTCCACGACTGGCCTTTTTCATTTCATCAATTCCTCCTGCACATAATGCTTCTGGTCCAAAAGGGGTCAGCGGTTCCAGCATTGTTTTACAAACTTCTTCACTATATATTGGTAACGTTACTTTCTAAAAAAAAACATATGAATTAACATGTCTTTTGATACGAGGATAGATGTACTAAAAGCTTATCTGAATGGTTATGCCCATAAATCTCAGGAATCCCGAATCCAATCACATTTCCTTGTAGATTGTCTACATTGTAATTTGGTTCCGGCAGTTTAATTGTTTGCACTCTATCGTTGAGGATGAAGGGATGCAACAGTTTTGCCTAAAAAAAAAAAAATTTCATCAAAGCATATTGATAGGATGGTATTTGGCATTACCAAAGCAATATCGTGGAGTGAAAGTCCTGGTTTATCTTTTTGAAAGTTCGAGTGCCAAATGAAGTACGGCACATCTCTTCTCTGCGCAAAAGGTGGAAATTCATCCAAGATATCTTCAATATCATCAACACCAGCAACAGCTTCAATGTACCCTTCGGTTTGTTTACAATGTGCAGCCGTAACTATCCACTGTTCTGATATCAATGAACCACCACATCTATAATGTTCAGAAACGTTCTGAGTACCCCATACAAGTATTACGTGGAAAGGGAATTCAGATATTTTTGCTTCGGATCCTCCAATAATATACACTTGAATAAAATAAACAGACCCATTACAATACTCTAGACTTTAACTTTTTTACCATTAAAATCCACAGTTCCTTCTCATTGTGTTTCACACATAATCCATGGAACCCTTTTTAGAGTTCTTTTTACTCTAATTCGCAGTTAGCCCTACTGTTTTTTTTAATGTTCGATTGACTCTTAAAAGGATTTAAATCAACTCAAAAAAGAAGTTTGACAAAAAAAAATTAAGTACTATTGCAACCACCGCTAATGGTCAATTCAAACGAACACTTGATCATCAATCGACATTTGTAAGGTTCTGTTTCTTGATGCTTATTTGTGGCTTTCGCAGACTGGTTTTAGGAGATTTCCACAATTTAAAGGGAAAACAAGATTTCCACAGTATGCTGCAACTGTGGGAAACCAAGATCCCACAGCCTAACAAGCTCCTATCGATTAATTTCGGGGCTGCCGTCTAGTGTGGTGCTCCAATGATTGATCATCGCAGCTAGTGGAACCAGGAACCTGCTACCAGCACCGGCGTTAGACGTCCACAGGGACCCTTCAGCCAAACCTCGTCTACAAGGCCGTCAGTCATCAGGACCGTTTTGTGTTTGTACACAGCTGGCAAGATCAACCATTGCCTCTGCCAACACCACGACGTTAGTCACTTTATGGGATAGATGACCCTGTATGGATCAACCCTAGGCAATTAATTTTTTAAGGCCCAACTCGCGCTCTGGAAGCCACATTGCTCTGCTTCCCTCTTCAGCCAGTATCGTCCAGCCCGACGGTACTTAATCTGGGTGCGGATCTCCAGAACGACCGAATTTGATCGCAAATGATGCCCAGAGGTCCAAAACGTATTATAAAAGTGAAATGGGTATCTCCATCACCCATTTCACTTTTAAAATACGTTTTGGACCTCTGGACATCATTTGACCAATAATTTTAACTTAAAAAGTAAAAGTATAAAAATAATAGGTAAAACAATTCTATAGTTTATTTTATATACAAGAATAACTAGTTGAAACCCCAATATTATACAAAATAACTAGTATAAATGTATAAAGCATCATTTGAAGCTTTTTTTATCAAAAAATTTCGAAACCGTTACGGAATAACAATTTTGTACCGGATTATACTGAATTACTCTTGAACATCCATGCCAAATCCGTCTTATATTTGCTTATTTTCTTCTTTTTCTATATTTTTCTGTAGAATAAAAGGTATACATATAACGCGGTAAAAACTTGATTTTGTCTCTGGTTAGTCGCTAACGCATTTTAGCTCAAATCAAAGCTATCAGCACTTCCTTGTTTAAGTTTTCACACGACGTTTTAACCGACAAAAACTATGACCCGTTGATCTTAAGCCAATTGATCAGTTTTATTATGAAAACTACAGAAAACTCCTATACTAGCCCACCGGCTTTTGTCGATTAGTTCGTATAACAAATGCCTGCCAAAACGCTCGGTGACGCCTGCCTATTCGACAGGTGCATCTGTAGAAAAACTGCTTTTGGCCGTTTTTTAGCTCACCAGTGGCGTCACCAGATTGAATTTGCCACTAGAAGTATAGCGCACCGGTAGGTAGCCAGAAGGCACGTCAGAAATACTGACGGCTTTTGTTGGGTGAAACGTCATATCATAGCAATACGTATTTTTTTGTGTCGAACCCTAATTATAGTGGAAATGGTAAATAATGTGTTTTAACGTTGTGTTCGATTTGAACAAACCAGATCGAAAACAAGCAATAGCAATAGCAAAATCATTATGTAAGCTGCAAACACATTGATTTTGCTATTGCTGGTTTTTGTTTTCGGTTTGGTTTCTTCATATCGAACGTTTAAATCCGTATTTCTCCACTTTTAAACAGTTTCAATGCTCAAAACCTACTATAAATACATTATTTTTGAGTGTGCATAACGTCAAAACACATAATTTCTCACTATAATTAGGGTTCGACGTGGAAAATAGAAATACAAATTCGACATTTCACCAAACAAAAGCTGGCAATATTTCTGACGTGTTGGNACCTACTATAAATACATTATTTTTGAGTGTGCATAACGTCAAAACACATAATTTCTCACTATAATTAGGGTTCGACGTGGAAAATAGAAATACAAATTCGACATTTCACCAAACAAAAGCTGGCAATATTTCTGACGTGTTGGAAATTTTGCTGTAATGGTGAGAAAATTTGTTTTTGTGTTAAAAAGTATGAAACTATCGTGTTTTATTATTAAAAAAAACTATATTTTTAAGCAATTTTAATCAATTCTGAATAAAAATGTGGGTATTTTATTTACTTTAATAGCGGATTGCGGAAATTAATAAATTCAACAAAACCAGCAATAGCAATGGCAAAATCAATATGTTTGCAGCATTAGAATATCAATAATATCAATTTTGAGATATAGGTACTTGTGTTAAATAAGTGGGAGGAATCTCGGGCATATTATGTATCAGAAGAAGTCTTGTTTGAAATGTATTGAAAATCAAAAAGAATTAAAAAACTATCCACTTTCTGGGATTCCACTGTTGTTGTTTTTATCAAAACATGCAACGTTAAAAATTTAAATTTTTCACGTTTGAATTTTCATTAAGATAAAAACCTCATTTCAAAAGTAATTTTGAATCATATTTCAATTATAGTTTTTAAAATGAAGTTCTTTCTAATTTTCGGTATACTCGCGGTTTCTTTGATCGGTTTTCACTGTGAAGTTCAAGGTATAATAATCCCTTAATTAACTGTTTAGAAGTGTTATAAAATAGTATTGTTCTTTTTTAAAGAGTACATTATTGGTGGAGAAGAAGCAGAGGAACATGAGTTTCCATTCCAAGTCGCATTTCTCTGGGAGGATCCTCCATTGTACCCTAAACAAATCGCTTGCGGTGGTACAATAATCGGGGATCGATTCATTCTAACAGCTGCGCATTGCAAAATTGAAACTGGAATAATGTATGCTGTGGCTGGAACAGCAAATATTAAAAATATTCCCGACTATGCTCAGATTCGTAAGGTAGTCAGATTTACAAATCATGCAACATATAGGTCAGGATTCCCTCTGAGTACTCACGATATTGCTCTTGTTGAGCTTGATGAACCATTTGAGTTCAACGAGTATGTCGTAAAAGCCAATCTAGTGACAGTGACTGAACCAGCAGAAGCTACCGTCAGTGGATGGGGATCTATTGATGGGGGTGACGGTGATGATAAATATGTCTTCCCTGAAAGACTGATGGTTTGTTTTATTTCTTATTTATATTCGTATATGAGATTTTTGTTTTTAATACTGTAGAAAGTATCTCTGCCAGTCCTTCCACATGAAGCTTGTCAAATGTTTGCTGATACTTTAGATAGTGGATACGGAAAAGACATTAGCATTTGTGCAGCCACATTAGATGGGACTAAAGGACTTTGCAGAATGGATTCTGGTGGTCCATTGTCGTTTAAGGATTCGGATGGAAAGAGTATTGTTTATGGTGTTGTTTCTTATGGACCTTATCCTTGTAATGGCACCACGCCAGCGTTTTTCACGAGAGTTTCAGCATTCATGGACTGGATGGAGGAGCAAAAGAATGTATAATTGATATCTGTTTGAAAATAAATTAAATGATTTGACATTGGGAAATTTTACTTATTTTATTTTGCGAATGCTGTTGGCTTTTTCGGCAAGTCGACTTTTATTTACTTGACGGTATTGACCTATGTTCATGGATGGATGAATGGATTAAGTGGTGCACGCTAAGTACAAGTACTGATTCAAATATATAAAATAAACGGCTTCTGAATCAGCGTTCAACAGACTTGGTGCTTATCTCCCTTAATTGCTTTCTCTAATATCTTTAATAGAGAGAATTCAATATAATATAATATTTTTAAATACGGTGAATAAGAAAAAGAAAATCATAATATTTATTATTTAAAAATTAGGAGTTCCCCTTTTTGGACCTGAAAAATAACTGTTGCTGTCACGTTCAATTAAGCAAACAGACTTTTTCTGTTTAAATTTCAAACTGCTAAAAACTGTAACTCGACTTTTAGTACGAAAA
Organism: Mochlonyx cinctipes; assembly: GCA_001014845.1. Classification (NCBI taxonomy): domain Eukaryota; kingdom Metazoa; phylum Arthropoda; class Insecta; order Diptera; family Chaoboridae; genus Mochlonyx; species Mochlonyx cinctipes. Next base: position 8,562 of record JXPH01025884.1, read on the forward strand.
ACAGATCATTGAACTGCAGAAAAGTTGGTAGTGAAATGCCAGGTGGCACTAGTTGCTCAAAAGCGGTGTTAAATTATTGTAATTGCAAGGTTTCAAATATCATTGGATAGAACATCTCTGATTTAAAGTAACGCTATCCCGAGGGAAGATTCCGACTCGTTCCAAAACCTATTTCTGGAAGAGCTTTTCAAACGACTTATATTTTTAACATGATAAATATATTTTAATAAAAATATCCTTGATCCTAAAATAACCGGATGTGCATTCTAAAATCTTCCCCGTTCTTTTTTAGCGATCAAAACATATGCACGCTAAACTGAACAATTGTTTTACAGTTCTAATAGGTATATGACAATGAAAATGAGGGGGCATTCCGAAAAAAACGGGTGATTTAGACAGATATATTCAGTATACATTGACCACCAGGTAGTGCTAAAAAATGTATGAACCTGAAAATGTTCCCCGTAACTCTTATCTATCTTTTCAAAAATAGACTAAATTAAAAATATTCTGATAAAAATATAAAGTCAGAGAAAGTCCGAAAAAGTTAAAATTATGTTAGGATCAGACAACGCAAGTTCAAATGAGACTTCGCTCTAAATTTTATTTTTGTTAGAAATTTATGCATACAAGTCAGATTGAAACTTTCCAAGTCTGATTCTAACTTTTAGTCAGAATGCAACTTTTTGTTGAACCTAATGTAAATTTAAAAACACAACGTTTTTTTTAATTATTGAGAAAAATAAGTCAAAAAAGTTAAGAATGAGTTAGAAGGAGACTTTCCAAATATAGTTAGAATTAAGTCTCAACCTAACTTTTTGACAAAAAATCCCATACAAATTTTTTGACTTTTCTAACATAACGTTTCTTAACACGATCTCGATCTGACTTATTTTACCGAGTTTCAGACTTTTTTGTAACTTTTACGTAAGTCACATTCAGACTTATTTTTATTTTTTTTTTATCTGACTTTGCGTCTCATTCTGACTTAGTTCAGACTTTTTTTTTCGGGATAAGTGGCATAGTAGCTAGTATAGATCACGTCCCATTGAAGGGATCATTCTATTCATTCTGGATCGGTCTTTAGTATGTAATGCTTCCTGAATGAATGAATTTATTTCAAAAAGTATTAAGTACATGTTAAATAAGTTTTGGCTAAACTTGGGCAGATGGACCAATAGGCTGATCTGACCTTATTTTTTGTCGCAGAAATGTCACTTTGGCAGTTCCCCGGTCATTTGCCTAGGTTATGTTGCATAATCAACCCAAAAATGTCCAGACCACGGTTTCGGTGTTCAATTTGGACGAGTTAGTTTCCCTAGGGAAAAGGGGTGTTCCCCACCCAATTTTTTCGTATTTTGGCTCCAAATCCCTCCCATCATTTTCCACTATCGGCCCATGTCTCCAATATTTCCCTAAGTATTTCTACCAGAGTTCTAATGAGATTCTCTTTTAAAGAACTCAGACATCTTTCCTTCTTGTTACTATCCTCTCCTGAAGAATTTCATATGATGTTTTAGAGTAATTAACGATGACGTCAAAAACATCAAAAACCTTAGTACAAAGAAATTTTGCCTGTCAAAATTTTCAAACAAAGGAAGTCGGGTTTTTTGCCGGGTTAATTACTCTATATATTATGTTAGTAGTATCCTTGTTCTATACTGAATGCTTTTATAACAAGAACGACGTTTTATTTCAATAACATTAAATTAAATTGTATGTTTTAAACTCGTTTTGAAACGATTTGAAACGGGTCTGGGACACGTGTTTCTTATATTCATCGGATATATTTTGGAACGCATTGAAAAAACTGATCTAGATTTGAAACGGAACGGAAATAAGAAACGTCAAACTCCAACTGGTCTCGTTCTTTTTCCGGCATCTTGTGTTGCTGTTGAACACATTTTAGTGAAAGCAAGCAAGAAAGTCTATTAAGTTAATATAATGGCAGTAAGTATACTAACTAATTAGTGTTATAAATGAAATCAAATGTATTGAAAATGGAATAAAGCAGAAATTCAGTGATTCAATTGAAGATTTATTCTTTTTTTATTTGATTGAAATTTTGACGTCGTTACAGAAAATGTTTTCAAAGTGATTTACTTTACTTTTCCAGAATTTAAGAAAGAGAAAGAAGACCAGGAAGCTACGTGGACATGTCAGCCATGGACATGGTCGTATTGGTAAGTAATTTAATATGAAAAATATAAATTAGTGAAAAAGATGGAATTTTACGCTTTTTCCCACCCAACATAAGTTTCTATTTTATTCATATTTATTTAATTACAGGGAAGCATCGTAAGCATCCTGGAGGTCGTGGTAATGCTGGTGGTATGCATCACCACAGAATAAATTACGACAAATACCATCCTGGATATTTCGGTAAAGTCGGTATGAGGAATTTCCACTTGAACAGAAATCACAAATTCTGCCCAACCATGAACTTGGACAAATTGTGGTCTCTAGTTGGAGAAGATAAGAGAATTGAATGCAAGAAAGATTCAGAGAAGAAGGTTCCAGTTGTAGATATTGTCAAATTCGTGAGTATTTTTTTCATTTTATAAGTGGCTATTCAAGTCAGGTCTCGTCTTCCTACCTGTGTAGCTATTTGATTTTTCCCTGGTCCAAAAGAGAATTCAAGAGCTACTTCCAAAACAACTTATTAAGATATTCATCTTTTAAGCTTCAAATGAACAATTTAGAATAACCTCTTCTCATGATGATATTTCGTACGGGCGGTCAGAATGCATTCGTGTACAAATTAAATGCAAAACCAAGCTGTTGAACGTACATTATCTGATAAATTAATCATAAAATTATCTCACTTTATTGTGGTAAATTAGATTTTTTAACTATATTTCTCTATTATTTTACAGGGATACTTCAAATTGTTGGGTCACGGACATATTCCAAAACAACCAATCATCGTAAAAGCAAAATTATTCTCCAAAAAAGCTGAAGATAAAATTAAGGCCGCTGGAGGTGCTTGTATCTTGAGAGCTTAAGTACAATTACTTTAATCTTTTTATATTTAAACCACGTTCAAGAAGGGAATAAGTACTGTGTACGCTTAAGACTGTAAGGAAGAGAAAGTGCAAATAAATTTCCATCTTTTTGCCCAATTGTACACAAAACAATGAAAACACAGAAAAAAACATCCGCATTTTTATTTCAAAAATAAAAATATTATTAAATTTAGTTTAAGATCGAATTTTTCTTTTTTGTCGTCATTTGCGAGGGAATTTTAACTTATTTTTGTAGGCTTAGGCTGTAGCTTTTTATTTTTCCTTTTAAAAACTTCTAAAATTTGTTTTACGGTTTCATATAGCGGTCAACAATTTGGCATTGAAATAAAACGTATAGGTAGATCTATCACTCTATTAATGTCATTTTCGATGGTCTTAAGACAAAGAACGATAGTAGGACAAGAACTATGCAGCCCGACCAAGAAATTCTGAATTCTTATATCCTAAAATGCTTTTGCTACGGATTTTAGCCATTGGACCTCCAACCCTGTTTTTACTATAGGCAGGTTCTTGAATTACATATATTGATTAGGGTGGTCTCAGAATAGCCGACCTCGTCCGATTTTAAGTCTCCCCTCAAAAGTTATGTCTTGCAATTCTATGCTTCCTCCCAAATTTTGTGCCCCATCGGATAAAATTTGGGATGTGTTACGGGGGATTTTTAATGCTTTACGGACCAAAAAATAAAAAAAAATTGTGAACTCTTTTTTTAAACCTTAATCACCTAAAATATTTAAAATGCATCAAAAAATAATTTCTCTTCTTGTTTTTGTGAATTTCGTTTACTGTCCCAAAATAGCAAATCAAGCATCCGTGCCAATTTTGAGCTCATACGAACTTTGGACCATGGAATTATAGCTTAAAACCTCATAAATTCAGTTACATTTGGACTTAGAGCCCATAGTAGCCTTTGACCAATTGGGCTCCAAGATTTTCAGATTGATGTGTGTACTAAAAAAAAAACTTTTGACAATTTTCAGCTTAATCGTATGACCTAAACCGAAGACCTTTTGAATTTTCAAGGGGTTTGTATGTTTCCAGGCCTGTATCTGTAGAACCACTTGACCGATTAAGCTAAAAAATTCAGAGAATATACGATAAATAGCTACTCTTACTTAATTTTTCGGTTTTGGCCGGTAGCACGTCCCAAATTTTATCCGATCGGGCATAAAATTTTGGAGGATGTAAAGAATTGCAAAACGAAACTTTATAAGGGGTTATTAGACTTAAAATCGGACGAGGTCGTCTATTCTGGTACCACCCTAATATAGAGCCCTATGGAGAGTTACGTTTTAGGAATTATTTTATGAGAGCTTTCTTATTATAATTGACTAGGTAATTATGTTATGAAAAGTACTACAAAAATACAGTTTGTGAATTTGTAGAATTCAATTCAATTTTCGCTTTCGACTCACATATAATCGGCACCAGAACCCCCAAAAAGGGTAAATTTTCAGAAACTCGTTTAAAGTCGTGCCGACGCTGACTGTTGGGATAATATTATTTGCTCCGAACCACATCCTGAGATTTAAATACCCTACGGTGCTCAAGTTTCTGTCTTTCAGGCTTGCGCAAATCATTGCCATCAGCTAGCCTAGTATAACCAAAGTATCGCCATCTGCCAAAAATCAGGTATTCCTAATCCTACTTGATTCTAAGGACCAACAGAGCCCTAGAGGCGCCTTATAGAGGACCTCGCTAGTGGAACTTTGTAGAAATGTTCAAAAAATATCCTGAAGTCCCAGGATCCAATTTTGTTGTTAAAATTTGAGCTCAGAAGTTTCAGATTTCTGACCATCTTGGGGCATAGGGGAGGGGCCCCTAGATCCAGAAGCCATAAGACCAATTTTTTTGTTCTTGGGTTACCCACACTCCACTCCAGGTGACCTGATTTATTGAAAAAAATGTTTGAGACAAAATTTATTCTGAATTTCAGTTTGCATAAAAAATTAATTTGATAAAAACATAATCCTAACAAAGCCTTCAATAAACGAGACATTTGCTAATATTTTTTACCAGGTTTAGTAACAATCTTTGCGGCCTCAACTTTGTTGGATGGCCAAAATTGAAATATTACATTTCATACATTCGTACATATTTAGCCGAAGATTGTTCCTTTATATCGATCAGAACTATTAGGCAAAACTGGAGATTCTGGTACGTTTGGCCGAAATACTAAAAAAGAATTTTTAGAAAAAAGGGAAATTTCTTGCGAAATTATTCAAATTTTTTAGAAATAGTTAGAAAAAAGGGAAATTTCTTGGGGACCACGAGTATTCGAGCGTTTGATAGAATTTATTTAAAAAAAAGTGAAACTTTTTGGGAAATTGTTAAAATTTGATAGAAATGGATAGAAAGAAGGGAAATTTCTTCTAGGCAGACCTTCAAATAGGGCTTCACTTAGAAATAAGATATATATTTTTCTAACGAAGGGAAAATTCTACAAAGACCTTCAAATACCCGGTAAAAAAGTCTATCCCGTATAGGATATCCTGATATGTCCTAAACAGGATCAATGCGGGACTATCCTGAGATCATCCATTTTTCAAGGCGATGCTCACGCAAACAGGCTCGAAAAGAAATAATTTTAAGAATTTTCAGCGAGAGGTGACTGAATATGGCAGTTTTGTAATCAGAGGTTGAGCGGGAAACCTATTTAATAGCCTAAAAAAATATGAAAAAAGTGCAAGATAAAAAGCCGCAAAATCATTGAAATTGATTGTTGATCCTTTTCGATGTTTTCAATTTTATTAGGTAAGGCTTCGGTTAGAAATAAGTTTATGGTGCTGTAGCGTATCAATATTTGTCGATACGTATCGCTCAGATTTTTGAAAAATATAGATTTATCGTCCGATATTTTCCAATGAACTGTTAGTGACGGTTTTCCTACGGAAAAACTGTTGAAACGGTCTCGCACGGTTTTGCAAGGTTTTTAGGCACTGACAAAAGACGGTTTGTAATATATTTGCCCCTTGATTATCATACTATTGTCTGAGATGGCGAATGAAATCCATTACGAAAAAGAGTTTACAACTAGCGCTGGCTATACCTACGATGGAAAAATAATAATAAATTCAGTTACCTATATCAAAAACAGCTCAAACATAACCACGTTTTTTCTTTTTAAAAACCGTTGTACGGGTATAACCCCGTTAATTGGAACCACACAGAATTCGAATTTTCTTGCAAATTTTGTCGTTAATTGGAAGAAATTCCAATTAACGAGAAAAATTTTATTTCTCTGCTATCTTGATAAATTTAATTTCTGCTCTCTAATTGGAAGCTGGTCCCAAGCGACTTGCAATTAACGAGAATATACCCGTATACATAAGCACGTTTTCCAAATAATAATTTNTATTTCTCTGCTATCTTGATAAATTTAATTTCTGCTCTCTAATTGGAAGCTGGTCCCAAGCGACTTGCAATTAACGAGAATATACCCGTATACATAAGCACGTTTTCCAAATAATAATTTATTTCACTCATAATATCCAACTAATTTAAATTATCAATTAAATTTTATTGTTACAATTAGGGACCCTTTTTTTCTCTCCCTTCCCTTCCTAAAGGGACTAGCCATAACTGGGCCGAAAGGGATCCTTTAGGGAGCTTTTTTTAGGGACCCTTTAGTAAACAGAGACTTATTGATAGGAAACCTGAGTTTTTGTTGTTATGAACCAATATTGAGCCAGACTTCTGATTGGTTGAAACTAGCCAATCATCGAACCGAAGATTGTATTTTGGCATGACGTCATATAAATGCCTGAAAATGAGAGAAATGAAACAAGAGTGAATGAAAAGGGATATGAAATGAATGAAATGGAAGATTTCTATCAATAAGTCTGTGTTTCTCTAGTGTCTGCAGTTACAATCATTTTTCACCGCATATATTTAATAAATTCGACAGAAAATCGTTGCAATTATTTCAATTTTAGTTTTGTTTACGTTTTGTTACGCAAAAACTACAAGCAACAAAAACAACAACATTTTGACAGATGCGTTGTCCAATACTAGGTGTAAGAGCCCGGCAAAATATTTTGAATTTTAACGGAAAACGTCACCACTTGGTATAATAATGGTTAGTATATGATTACATTTTCATGGTTATCGATCGCCCACAGGTCTGGCCTGCACAATTGGGTACAACCTATAGNACGTCACCACTTGGTATAATAATGGTTAGTATATGATTACATTTTCATGGTTATCGATCGCCCACAGGTCTG
>JXPH01025936.1:0-13032 GCA_001014845.1 Mochlonyx cinctipes
GCACCCTTTATTCTTAAATTGATTATAAATTATAGTTGAAGTTAGTTTTTGCCGTTAAAACCCCACATTATGCACCCTTTTTCAAAAAATAGTGGCTAGGATACAATAAAATTAATATTGCACAAAATGCACCTTTTTTCCTAAATTGGTTATGAATATTAGTAAAAGAAAGTTAAAAAAGGGCCACATCACATAATGCACCCTTAAAAAAATAATTAGTGATTCGTATAGAGTAAAATTAATATTATTACAGATACACCATTTTTTCTTAAATTGATTATGATTTTAGTTAAAGGAAGTTATTTTTGCCGGTACAGTAATCGAAAAACCCCACATAATGCACCCTTTTTTCAAAGATTTACTGATAACAATAAAAATAACGTTATTACACCATTTCTTCTTAAATTGATCATGAATTTTAGATAAAGGAAAGTTATTTTTTCTATTTCGGCCAAATGTTCCAAATATTTTTTTATGATTTGGCCAAATGTCAAAATAAAATAACTTTCCCCCCCTTTTGGGTGGATTTAGATTTTCTGTCCCATTGCTAGGTTATCTAAATCTTAAAAATTTACAAAAATTTTGGAATATAGCTTGCTAAATTTTTTGTACAAGCCCACGGTCATGAAAAATTATGTACAAGTAGCTATTTATAAGATACATATACTCTGAAATTGTTAGCTCAATTGGTTTATTAGTTCTAGAGATACAGGGCCAGGAACATGCAAACCCCTTGGAAATTCAAGGGGCCCTTAACGATTGCTTCAGTTTAAGTTGTCGGATTAAGCTGAAAATTTGTGTATAAGCTTTTCTTAGTATGTTTATTGATCTATGAAAAATTGAGTCCAATTTAATAAAGCATACTATGCGCTTCAGTACTAAAGTAACCAAACTTACCAGTTCGTAAGCTCTATATCGGTGGTCCAAGAACCGTTTGAGCTCAGAATTGGTATGAATACCTGATTTTATATTATGTTAAAGCTCTAAAATTTTCATCAACATCACTCGAAGCCTTTTATAGTATAGGCTTCAGTGTAAGTGTATTGAAATGTTTTTCTAACCACATCTTCCGTTCATGTGCATCGAAGTTGAAAAACAGTTCAAGGCTTTGAGAGAATATAAAATCAGGCATTCATGGACCACCGAGTTAGAGCTTAGGAACTGGTAAGTTCAGTTACTTTTGTACTACAGCCCATATAGTGTGATTTATTAAATTGGACTCCATGTTTATTAGATTAATAAATGGAGTCAGTAGCACCCTCTAAGCCTTCACCGATCCGGCTAAAAATTTTTGTCAATATTTTTCTCATGAAAATAAAACTTTTTAGCGGTGGGTGCATACCTACCACCCTAATGCGTGGTAGGTATGTTAACAGTACGCTTTTTTGTACTGAAATGTTGTACAAGAAATTTTTGTACTAAAGTTTTCCTGCAAATTATCAAATTTTAATACTCACACCCTGAAGTGAATGGAATTGGATAGTAAATTTATGGAGTTGATAAAGTAGGGTAAATTTGGGCTCAGATTTATGAAAGAGGACACTTACTTCAAATATGCTCCTGTAAAATACTGATTGATGTATTCTTTCACGGCAGTAACGTGAGAAGGGTCTTCAGACTTCTTCAACTTTATTGTCAGGAAAAATCCTTTTGAAAACTTATTTTTCAAATGCTGTGTCGATCCGATACATTTGAATTCCCCGTTGACCATGATGGCCAATCGAGTGCAGAGGGCTTCACATTCTTCCATGCTGTGTGATGTTAAAACTATAGATTTTCCTGCGTTTCTAACTTTGCACAGCATGTTCCACAGCTGTCTTTTCGCTCCCGGGTCCATTCCCGTCGTTGGCTCGTCCAAATAAATGACGGAAGGATTTCCTATTAAAGCCAAGGCTGTACTCAACTTTCTCTTATTTCCTCCACTGTACTCTTTTATTTTCTTATCAATATGTTTCATGAAGTTCAAATCTTCCGCCAATTTCATGCTGACACTAAATATTCTATCGTTTGGAATTCCTCTTAATAAAGCGAATATTTTTAAGGTTTCACGACCTGTCAAATCTTCTAACAGTGCGTCGAATTGTGGACAGTACCCAATCTCTTTATGTACACGATTCATATTTTTATTTAAACTAATTCCTTGGACCCAAGCTTCTCCCGATGAAATATTTTCATCCCCTGTCAGCATTTTAAACGTCGACGTCTTCCCGGCTCCATTAACACCTAAAAGTCCAAAACATTCAGTATGTCCAACAGCTAACGAGAGCTGATTAACCGCTAAAAACTTTTTGTAGAATTTTGTCATGCTCCTGATTACAAGATTCGTCGATTCTATCTTTGACATGTCCAAGCCGTTAATTCGTTCCTTCTCCGCCTTAACATCAGAATCTAAAAACATGTCCTCGGTTTCAGGAGGTGGTGGACCGAAGTACAAGTATCTCTTTTTGAATATTCTCTCAATGACACGGTATTCAACAAAAAGGATTAAAAGGAAAGAGAAAACTCCAACAATTGTCATGTACATCAGGTCTCTGTTGATTCCATGTGGTTTGAAGGTAAAAATGTCGGTATCTTTAAGCAAATATAGAATTTAAAAAAAACTATTTCTTAAGCTTCAAGAAAAGATCTACTTACTACAACACTTTGAGAAAACTTTGCACATAAACTCGTCGTTTAAGCAAATCGGGATTGTTGCACATTGTTGTTCGCAAACAGTTTGGGTGGTAATGGCGACATTAATATTGCTCAAACTATGGCTCAATGCAAAATGCGGGAATAGTAAAAATGCCCATGTCAATCCTCTTGCCACGTCCTGGAGATCAAATCCATCAAACTCCAGAAGAAAAACTGTTGTGAAGAAAATTGTACCCGTGAATATGTTGAAGATCATCATTTTCACGAAACCCGACGCCGGAACATCGAAAAAGTACGAGAATAAGTAAGTGAACGGAAGTGCGGAAAATCCAAACACCATTAGGACGAGAAAAACGCGCCCCAACTGGGTTGCGGTTGACCATCCGTCTTCCTGGAATATCGCCAAAAATACAGTGTACAAAAGGATGGTGGCAATGAAGCTAAAATAGTCCCACACGAACGATACTATCCAAAATGTAAAAACGTTGACACCACTTACGAACTGAAGAAGTTTTGCTCGACTTGTTCGCTCCTTGAAATAAAAATAAAATTAAACGACTATAAATAGGATTCAAAAACATCCTTACCTTGATATAGAACATGATGAAAATGGCGGAAACAAAAGCCATCGCAAAGCCAGTGTTGAAAGAGAGTTGGAATCCCATATTATTTCCAGCTTGAAGCAAATTGAACTAGAACAACACAAATTAAATAAAACTCTTTAACAAAGAACCGAAAAAAAACTTACTCTCGTCTCCGGTCTGTATGGCAATGGAGCATTTATAACCGCAATGCTACACTTTTCACAAACAGTCGCCAAAATGGCATTATACATCAAGTTCAACGTTAATGGTGCCGTGTGATAACCCTGTGCATTAAACCAAATTGTATGATTTGTTGCGCTAACTGTCGCTCCTACCAAATACTCGTTATTAACCATCCCAATGTTCTCGTTAGAAACATCTAAAATGTAATCCTCAATTTTTTCCGTTATGACTTTCAGCCTTTGTGAAGCTGGCGTGCTTTCGAAAATGTTTTTGTATTGTTTCGTGATTTCACTTTCAACACCAACTTCCAAAACAGTCGTCGTTTTCGCATACGAGTCCAATTCAATTTTTAATGCCGACAAATCTGAACTTTCGGGGAAAGTGTTGACGATAATGATGGTCATCGCTATGAAAAAGACAGGAATGAAATTTTGGACGAATAATTGTGCCCAACTTCGTTTTGTTGAAATGAACTTCTTTAGAATCATTGCCCAAATTTGGTTCATGTTCAAATTTGTACCATGCAATAGTTCTCCTGTTTCGTCAAACGCTAATGACGATTCAGATGAACTTCTATTTTCATCTTGAGAGTATCCATTTGTTTCGTTGTAATGAGGTTTCACATCTAGTGCAGAAGAATCGCTTCCCACTTTTAAAAAGACTTCCTCTAAAGTCGTTAGTGATATTCCGTATCCAGTAATTCCACAAGCATTTGAATTTTCTTCTAAATCTTTCAATAAATCCTTGAATATACCTGTGTAATCTTCGTTCAAAATATAGCTTAATTCCGACCCAATATCAGTTTCAACTTGGATGTTCGGGATAAACTTCCTCAAAATATTCGTCAAATGGTCAGGATTACAATTTGGAGCTTTGACACAGATCAAACGATAGCCAACACCGAATTTCTTCTTCAAGAAAAATGATGATCCACAAGCTTTCAAGTCACCATCAGCCATGATCGCGATACGATCTCCCAAAATGTCTGCTTCGTCCATAAAATGCGTTGAGAGTAGAATCGTTCTTCCCGCCTTTTCTTTCTGCAACAAATCCCACAAAAGCCTACGGGCAGATGGGTCCATTCCCGAAGTGGGTTCGTCACACAAAACAACCTTTGAATTTCCACAAAGCGCTACTCCGATTGACAATTTCCTTTTCATTCCTCCCGATAAAGTGTGTGATTGTGCGTTTTCCTTATCCTGAAGCTCAAGTAGGTCAACATACTTTTTAATCTCTTTTTTCACATCATCCTTTTTGACCCCTTTTAAACGACAAAAGAACGTGATGTGTTCTGCAACAGTCATTTCATTGAATAAGACGTTGTGTTGTGGGCAAAGTCCTAACGAACTACGAACGCCTGCAATATTTGCTCTAATATCCGATCCGTTTATTTTGGCAGTTCCTGAAGTTGGGGAAAACATCCCGGTCAACATTGACATTGTCGTTGTCTTTCCTGCACCATTGTGGCCTAAAAGTACCGTGATTTGATCTTCGTACATATTCAAATTCAAACCTGTGACCGCAACTTTAGTTTTATCAAACACCTTTCTCAATCCCCTGATCTGTATACCAGCGATCTTGCCTTTTGGATCAGCCTCAATGTTCTCAACATTTTGGTTCTGATACACTTCCTCTTCATGTACGTAATCTACTTTGTTTGACCAAAACTTTTTCGTAAACAAAAAGTACCAGGGTTCAGCAATCCCAAACTCTCCAGGCATCACCCTCTCGACGTACAAAGCGATCAAAAGATAAATCAATGCATCAACCAACAACATGATCATCGTATGCCCTACATGAAAATTATCATCCACGGTGACCGGCTTGAATAAATTCGACCACTGCAATCCATTCGATGTTCCTTCATGCCTCATCATCAACATAAACCCGAATGACATGGCAGAGTTTGAGAATAAACAAAGTCCGAGTTTAGATCCTGTTGACATAATGCCATAACTCTGAAACGCAATGTTGTAAGGCATCGTAAATATGAACCACGCTAATCCCGATATACCAGCTGCCGTATTCGCTTTTGAAAAGAAGACGGAGAGCATGAAGCAGAAGCAAATCGTTGAGACGCTGTAGACAAACAGGTAAAACCAGACGACACTAGGATCAGCGTAAGTAAATATTGCTAGGTCAGAGTTGGTTGTGATGCTCACACATAACAGTATCGTGATCAATGAAATGGAAATCATGAGCAGCAAAATACTCTTCACAAACCACGCTGACCAGTGAATCCAGCTTGGGAGGCCCATAATTTTCATAGCTTCCTTTAGCTGCTTTTCCTTTTCAACGGTTATGTATTTTACGGTGTTTATTGCTGTATAAAAGAATGCAATCAATATTATCAGTGGCAGAAGGTTCTCTAGACCAGTTAGCAATGGATCACTGTAGTACGGTGGATAAGGGTATCTCTGTAATGAATAATATAACATTAGAATGTTGTTATTTCTAAGAAACATTGTCAACTTACATTCAAAAATATTTCCGGTATTTCTGCAGTTTCATCTTTTCCTGAAATATAAGCCCGCGACAAAGCGCTTTGAATTGCAATAAAACTTTCATTCCAATAGTTTGCAGGATATCCTCCATCATCTCGTTCCCTATTCCTAGCTCCAGCTATTTGAAACACTGGAAACATTAAATCCGTCCTCCAGATCGCCCAAAACTCAGACCCCTGTTCGTTCAATGACCTCATTTCACCAGGGAATCTTAGTTTATATACAAAATCATCTGGCAGCTGGGTAATATTCTTCCATTCATCATTAAACTCAATTCCAGCTAACAAATTGTAATTAACCAAATGATCTTGCAGCTTCTTCCCATTCTCAAATACAGCACTGGCTGCGTCAAGTCCAAGTTTAACGGACACTTCATTAACTAACTTATCTAATATCACATTCGGTGGGGAATACGCTAGTGAAAATATGATCGGAGGATCGATGTCCTTGTTTAGCCTTAAATGATCAACTGTGTCAATTGGCAGTGGTTTGAATTTAATTGGATCTGGATACTCTTCCGGATCGACAAGGCCTCTGATCAGAATGAGGAGAGAACATGCTAATACTGGAATTATAATCTCAAATATAGTTTGTATGTAGTGCCGCTTTTGGATGATCCAGTTTTTCCATAGAAGCAGAAAGAACTTGTCTGAGCTCGATGTTGTCATTTTGTAGGTGTGTTTTGTTGGGTGAGCTGAAAGAATTAAATAAATATTTGAAATTTAATTACAGATGCAGACTCAGAAAAAAACGTCGGGTGATTCCTAGGACTTATGCTCCATAGTCTCACGTCCGTCGATTCCACGGACGTTGAATCCGTTCATAAATTTCATACAAAATGTTTAGGGGAAAAGTCCGGTGTTTCCTCGGACATTGTCCGGTGATTCAATGTTGAATTTTGTTAACATAGGACGTTCGTCCGTGGAATCGTTGGACGTTTGTCAGTTGGATTCGGAGGATGCACGTCCGTACCACAAAAATCGGATGTGGTCGTCCGTGGACTCGTCAGACTTTCATCCGTGGATTCTTCGGACTTCATCGGTCGATTCATCGGACTTTTGTCTGTAGAATCGTAGGAAGTTCGTTCGTAGATTCGTAGCATGCTTGTCCGTACCTGGAAAATAGGATTTGGTCGTCCTTGGATGGATTCGTCGGACGTTCATCCGTGGATTCGTCGAACTTCATTCGTCGATTCATAGAGCTTTCATCCGTCGAATCGTAGAACGTTTGTCGGTCGATTCGTATCTCAAAAATCGGATTTGCCCAGAAGTAAAAAACAGNAGAAGTAAAAAACAGCTTACTGTTAACAAACCACCTGCATACTGCGAATGAAAATGCTATATTATGTGGTCGCTGCCCGTCCGCCCGGACGTCATTTAAGACTAATACTGAAGCAATTAAAGAATAATTCGTGTCATATGATTGTGTTCATCCACAGTTCAATCAGCTTTGGTTATAACCAAAGTTCCCTATAGGGAGTGTCGAAACTCTTTGATCGAATTCTCCTACCACTATCGAGTTACGATTGTGTGGGCACCTAAACGGCCATTCAAATGTCCAATGTAATGAAAACGTAGCTTCTCTAACTCGTTCTGGAGCAGAAACTCGCTACTGGCCATGGTTTTCCTCTGAAATAGATAAGTGGTGTGCCAAGGAACTTCTGTTCTACTGGCAATCATGGGATAGACCTATACAATCTGTTGCGAAATATTTAGAGAAATACATTACGCAAGATTGTGTCGGCAATTACAGGACAATTGTCATAAACTACGACTTAGCTCAACATGCACTATAGTGAAACCAGCCTTTAACGTTGTTTGTAATTGCCCAGCTTTTGTAAATCGTAGAAGGAAGATTTTGTACACAATATGCGTTGTGTCGTAAAACTTGTGGCTGGCTATAAAACTCATGTTCTGAAAATTTCAGCCTGATAACTCAACTTTTTGATCTCCCGCATGGACGTCTTAGTTCGAAAAATGGCCAAATTAGCCAAAAAAAATGTATAGTTACGGAATTTTTTAGTACAGTTTACTAATTTTTTCTTTAAATTTAACTGATTTTTCAATTAACTTGGGCCAACACCAACCAAAATTAGCTGACAATGTCGTTAAATTTACTGATCGATTCCGTAAATTTTACTAAATTAATTAGTAATTTTTACTGAGTATTTCCATTAAAAATTGCAAAAAATATTATGATCTACAAATGTCCTAAAGTAGTACTTTCAACAAAATAGTTAAATCTATTAAAAATTCAGTCGCAATTAAGGAATCTTCCTGTAAATTTAACGGAATTTTCTTCAAAAATTAATAATTGTATTCAAATATTCCGTCAATATCTATAAAAAATGAGTAATAAAAGTTTTCAAGGATTGCCACCTTAGAAACTTATTTCTAAAACAGCTTATGTCTTAGATATTTCAAAAGTAATCGACCCGTCTAGCAGTGGTGCCAGATCCAGACACTTGCTCAAAATTCGATTTGCGTTATCTCTGCCGTTTTTCGAGATAATTCTTTCACATTTATACTATATATTTGTTTCAAAAATACCAATTTAAAATACAAATTTGGAAGGCTTATCTTAAAACCTGAGAGATAATCCAGATTTAATATTGAGCAAATGTCTGGCTCTGGCATCGCTGCCGTCTAGTACTACATGGTTTACCAACTCAGTCAGTAAACAACATTTACGGGCACGTTCCATCGTCCATTTTTCGAGTTCAGCTAATTTTACTAGCGTTTTACATATTCCATTTAAGCGTGCTATCCTTCCTTTTTTCTTCCCACCCGTAGGGGTTTGAACAGGAAGAGCCTACCTATGAGGCCTACGTGTGTGTTTGGGTTTCAGTTTAGCTTTATTTTTATACTCACAACAATTTATGAAGATTTTAAACAACCTATACTACCTCATATAGGACAGAACACCGCTTTTCGGAGCTGTTTGAATTTTTTGCTAGTTATGATGGGTATATTATAAACTAGTGTGATTCCACCTAATGTTGAGTTTGACTGATAACAATCAAACTATCGGTTCAAGGTGATTCACGCTTAAAAATTGGTTCGTGGCACCAATAAATTCCATTCTATGAGTCACTCATTTTACCACCTGATTAACTAATCAAATACGATCCACGCAAAACAAACTATAAAACACTCCGCCAAAAAAACTGATAAAAAATTATCGCCTAGGTTATAAATTGATACATTTTTATCGCTGTTATCTAATCACTCATTCACAAATATTGATGTAAAATACAGCTGAAATAATTTTGCATTTCTTCCAAATTACGTTTTTAGTAATAAATTTTCTATTTTTTACAGCAGATTACATGTTAGTAGTATTTATACTGTAAATTTAATATCAATAAAATGGTGATAACCCATCAATTATGGTGTTTTGAATTATAAATTCATAATCATTTCAATTACAAAAACACATTACCAATTTTAAAGTATTTTTTATGCGTATTACATTTAATTGGATAACAAATTCCGTTCCCTGTGATTCTGATCTTTTAAAAAATCTACCCAGTTTTTAAGGTGCTTTTACTTTCTTTGTTGAATAACCAAAAAAAAGCTTGTAACAAACCCCTCTAAATGGTCGAGGCCAATAATCGAATTTCCGGGAATTCGGGATAATAAATTAATAGAAATTCTCAAGGTATTCCATGTGTTCTCTTCTCCCTACCCTTAAGGACTACGCAGATGTCTAAGGTATATATAGACACCTGACTCACCCAAAACTACTCCTGTGGCCAATTTTCCGAACCGAAATTTGTAATTTAGAAAACATTTTTTACTCGTCCACAGAAATGTCAACCTATCAAAATACCACCCAGACACGTGTTCGCAATCAACACTATGCAATGTGTGTAATGTATGTAATTTTATTGTAATAATATACAAAGCTAAAAAGCAATTTAATTTAAAACAACACCTCTATATCATCGACTTATTACTTTTCAATTAATAATGTATGGTATTTTATTAACCCTTCGTTGAACACCTTGAAATCTCAGGACTCAAAAACTATATAAGTGGCCACAGAATGACCAACCTCGTCTGATTTTATGGCCGAACCCCTAAAAAAAATTGTTGCCAAGCGATAGGTGTGTTGCCCGCTCAGTGGAAACATTGTAGTATCCACGCCAACAGTTACTACAATGGCTGATAGACACTAAAACAAGCCTTTAGACTGAACAACAGAACTGTACACAACCCGAAAGGGACTATTCCGGAGTAGTTCTCACCCAACCGAATTGTGAACAGGACCATAAATTATTGAAGGCGAAGTGGATGTTCTGGAGCACTTCATGCTGTTACACACATTTAATAGAAATTTATGCGACCGCAGCCCGAGTCACATGACTCATTTTCTGTGGATATTTTATTCGCTCCTGTATATGCATATAGTGCAGTGGAGGAGGGGTGAATATCCTGGTTAAAGCAGACAGTGTAAGTTAGGTGCGGTTGGAGTTTGACTTCTCGGTGACCTGGACTACCTGATAAGTGTCCACACAGCCAAGAAACGATAAGCTCCGTCATAGATTTTTATTATTATTTCTTATGAATTTATGCGACACCATCAGCATGAGTTATGAGTTAAATGACTCATTTTCTGTGGATATTTTATTCTCTCCTTTATCTGTAAATGCAGTGGAGAAGGGGTGAGTATCCTGATTAATGCAGACAGTGTAAGTTAGGTACGGTTGGAGTGTGACTTCTCGGTGACTTGGACCACCTGATAAGAGTCCATAAAACCAAGAAACGATAAATTTTTATTATTATTCTTTTTATTGATTTTTTTTATTTGTTATTTTTTTAATTTTTTATTGAATTCATGCAAAACTTGGTTGCGATTTAGACATTCGATGAGACGTCTATCCTTCGACACCAATCTCTGGGTGTCGAAGGATAGACCGCAATTGAGTTAGAAGATCCTTTAACTTGGTTTGACAGACTACCTGATCCGTGCCTCTCATGCCAGTTTAACGTATTTTTGCATGAATATATACATAAAATGTCAGTGTCGTCTAGACGCATCCATAGCTTATACCTATGTCACACTAGTACTAGTAGTGTATCCCAGGGTTGTACTCATAGTGGGGCAACCTAGTTAGATGAACACTTGAATAACAGACAGATAATTTTGCATGTAAGGGAAACATTTCTCGAAAAACTCATGATCCCTTTCCTTTCCAGTCGTTAGTCCCGGCATTTCTCAGCAACCCCATAATCATATTAAGAAAATTTTGTTGGTTTTTAAATCGTATGAATGGTTATGTAGATAATTCACTGGATTTACGGGGCCGGAATCAGACCCCGGCGCCGCAAATACAACATATAGAGCTCAGAAAGTATACGTCACTAATCGCCACTGCCTAGGGTAAAAGACGCCGGTATTAGCAACCTTGTATAAAAATTAAGAGGTTATATTTTGGTTTTCCAATACACTTGACATAAGAAGGTTGATGATTTTAGTCCGGAGCTCTATGGGCGGCTTGTAGTATTTTCAGTATTTAAGTACCAAAGTCAATTAAGTCAATTAAGTGAAAAAGTTTGCATACATGGACAATCAGCAAAGGAACACCTCAATTAAGTAACAAATGCCGGTTGAACCTAGGTGCAGCCAATTATATACTCCACGGTAATCAAGTTATGAGCAATAAGCCGTGAAAAATGACCGGTCGCATAAATCAGACTAAAAATTGATGACTTACTCAAAGTTTGATAAATTTTTTGTTCAGAAACAAGGGTCGAATGTATGAATCCGATTTGGTCATGGACTGGACAGTGTCCCAGTGGAACCTAAAAACCAGTTTTTGATCCTTTTAGCATGTTCTATGATCCAGTCCAGATGATATCGCAAACCACGGGTTTGTGTTCAGCATTTTGAAAAACTTTCAGAACCACATTTCTATAGACCGTAGAGTATTCTTAAAGGAATAAGAGTATCAAAATTGAATTTCTAGATATAGGAGTGTCAAATTTAGAAGAAAAAAAAAATATAACTCCTGTTCTACCTGTCTGATCATGCTTAAACTTTGGCATATTGTAGAGTAAAACGTAGGACACCACAAAGTGGATTATGTAGCTTTTATTTCATATTTATTGTATGTTTTGTAATAGGAACTGAATTTTGAAGAGGATCAGAAAAGTATTTAGAGAGTTATCCAAAAAATTCTGATAATTGGCTGCACCCCAACTTTAACATAGGAACTGTTCTTGGGCACTTGCCATTAGCTTATATTCCAAATTTGAGCTCATTCCGACCACTAGAATTTGAAAAATCTGAATGTGGCTGGTACCTAGGAGCCTTCAGATCTCGATGTCCCAGGGCCAAACTTTTTTAGGAACTGTTCTTGGATATTTACCAATACCTTATATTCCAAGTATGAGCTCATTCAGATCACTAGAAGTCAAAAATTCTGGAAGTTTACGGTACACATGAGCTGCCAGATCCGGATGTCCCAGGGTCAAACTTCTAAGGAACTGTTGCTTGTTTTTCGAATTTGAGCTCATTTCGATCACGAGAACTTAAGAATTCTGGAAGTTCCTGGTAACAAGGAGCCCTCAGATCCCGATGCCATAGGGTTAAACTTGTTTAGGAACTGCTCTTGGGTACTTACCACAAGATTATTAGAATTGAAGATTTCCGGAAAATTCTGGTGAGTTTACATGGCGGCCCCTGGACTCCATGGCTCGATTTGGCATATTGACGAACACATCCTTACTTTTGTTAAGAAAAGCCTCCACACAAAATTTCAGCCAANTTGAGAATTACGTGAGTTATCGAGGACACAGACAGACGACACACACACATACTTTTTTGTTTTGTTCCACGTTTCAGACTATTTGGAGCAACTTTTCCCAAGGAACCAAACTTTGTTTTTCACTTCAACTTCTAGAAGTGAAGGTCATGCATTTGGTCCAAAAATGAAAATCGCCNAACACGTTTTGGACCTCTAGGAATCATTTCCGACCAAAATTGGTTGGACGTCGTCTGTTAGTCGGTTGGGTAATCCCGAGATCCCGCGATACGTAGACAGTTTTTTGTCTCACGAAAACTTCTAGATGGTTTATCCGAACAAGCAGAAATTTTGTAGGAAGTATTCGTTTGATAAGGGC
>JXPH01025936.1:15521-29605 GCA_001014845.1 Mochlonyx cinctipes
TGGCTTGATCGGTAGAGCATGTGCTTGCCAACTATACAGGATACAGGTTCAAATCCGACCCGTGACGCTGAAATTTACTTTGCGTTTTTGTCGACACGGTGCGCTCTTATTTTCATTAATAGTAGAGTAAACAAGGCAATTTCAATTTATCATTGCATTATAGGTAGATTACAATAAAATGTTGGAAAATTATGTCGCTATAAAAAAAACGTTGGAAACTTCAAAATGGATCAAAGCTTTTATTCTTTATTTCCCGAACTTTTTATCATGGGAACTGGAAAATATCGTATGTACAAATTTTTACGAAGATCTGATGAGGCTCATCAGAGTTATTCGAGAATTTTCGGTATTTGGAAGCACCAGGTACGGATGATGTCAATACCAGTATAGCATAAGAACTGTTGATGTTTAGATGCTTACTAGAAGCCTATATTTCTCATTTCAGTCATGGACACGAGATTCTTGCTCTTGGTTGCTTACCACAAGGTTATGTTCCGAATTTGAGCATATTCTGATCATTAAAATTCAAGATTTCTGGAAAATTCTATTAAATTTGTATGGGGGTTCCCAGCCCGGGGGGCCAATTGGCGCATTAAAGAACTTTACCTTACTTTTGTCGAGTAAAACTCCCATACCAAATTTGAATAATCCTGTCTATAGACAGGCACACATGGGGATTGGGTTAGAAGGCCAATTCTCGCCGAAAATACAAACGGCAGAAAAATTTTAGCCGAATGTTCTTAAGGCTGAAATTCTCGAAAGGCACCATTAACATAAAGCTGATTTTTCAAAAAGCCGAATTGCGTAAGACGGTAAATAATGTGCGTTTTTTTCTTCAAAACTATAAGTTTCCTTGAAGTACTTTAAAAAATTCACCAATATGAAGAGCAATTTTGGTTTTGAAGTGAATCCACAATTTAAAAAACAAATTTAACCTAATTTTATGCCCCCTAGGGAATGCACCCTTTTTTAACTAGTGAATGCACCTTTTTTAATTTAACCTAATTTTAAGCCCCTGGACCAAAGCGAGTGCGCAAGTGAAGGCACACTCGGCCCCTCGATGGTCAATCGGCATTTCCGGCTAAATTAAATTCGGTCAAATGAATAATTCGGCCAATTGATCATTCGGCTTTTTGAAAATTCGGCATTATGTTTTTCAGCCTAATGCAAAATTTTTGCCCTTTGTTTTGTCGTTCTTTTCAGTAATTCGGTCTTTTCAGTGCGGCTTTTGAGGTACAATTTACTCATGCACTGTTTTTTTGTTTTTCTTTCCCGTTTCAGAACAAATGGAGCACTTTTACCGAAATCTTTCAAATTTTACTGAACATATAAGCTTTCTCATCTATAGATTTATTTTAAGTAGAAGAAAAGTTAAAAGATTAGATTTCATTTGGAAAACTGTTCATGATCAAGTTTACCAAAATACTCGTACAAGGTTGTATTGTTTCGGTTGTTCACCCGAAATTTCCTCTGTTTGTAGAGTGCTTATATTTCCGCGAGAGCAACCCGTAACTAGCAATTCAATTGTTCTCTTTTCTCTCTAAAATTAAACGTAAGGTGTTTTTGGTTATTGTTTATTTTATTTAGCAATACATTGTGTACTTACTTACCGGTTGATAGTTTTGAAGCAACACGTCATTCACATTAATCATAACTGTTCAAATATTTACCTTTTGAAGCCATTCACTTCAAAATTAGATAACTTTAGATAGAATCATCAGAAAACAGGGTTGATGTTTCAATTACAATCTATATGAGGGGTGAGTCGAGAGTAAGTAGGAAGTAAGACAAAGAAACTAACTTTTTTTTGTCGGTTCCGTCCGTCGTACTTTTAATTTGTCGGTCCCGTGCGACTTCGAATTAATGGTGTTTCACCCGTACAATAGTTCGCGAAAACTTGTATTTTTCGTTTTCTGTCCTCTGTATGGAGCAAAAAAGTGAATTTGCTTTGTATGAAGATTTTTTTTAAATAGGTACAGGCCGATCTAATGGTGCGCTTATCCTAATTTCACTAAATTAGGTTGGATGTATAGATTATCGGATATTGCCGGGGAAGGGACGAAATTATAATCACACTCACTTCGAGCTTATTGTGCCTAGCTCCAACTGACGGACTAGGTGGAAGGACAGGGTGATAGGCACAGAATATTGGGGATGAGCGTGTAGATTTGTGCGGGATTCGACCATTAGGCCGACGTACATTTTGCCAAACCTACATTAGGCTAACACTTTGAGACCAAAACGTACATTAGGCCAACAGTACATTAGGAGAAACGTACATTAGGCCAACAGTACATTAGGCGAAAATTAAGAAAACGTACGTGACGCCAACATTTATAAATTTATATTGACAGACAGTGGAAAGGATTTTAAATGAAAAATGTGGGAGTACTTGGTTTGCCCGATTGACGTTTTCTCGAAGCTCGTTTGCCCAAATACCATTTCCCCGAAATATATTACACTTGATTCTAAGCGAAGCCCTGTTTGAAGGTCTTCATAAAATATTCCCTTCTTTAGGAAAATATAAAACTTAGCCTTATTTGGATGTCTTCTTAGAATTTTCCCTTCTTTAGAAAGATATATGCATATTTCAAAACCTAAAACTGTTGACCTAAAGTATGTTTGGCCTAATATACGTTCGGCCTAATGTACGTTTGGCCTAATGTTCGTTTGGTCTAATGTACGTTTGGCCTAATGTACGTTTGGTCTAATGTACGTTTGTCCTAATGTACGTTGACCTAATATACGTTGAACTAATATACGTTGGCTTAATGTACGTTGGCATAATGACCCAGACCCGATTTGTACATAGTATTGTGGACCTACAGTTTACAGCGTTTTCTACCGCAATGCTTGATCTAACCCCTGTCACACAATGCGTAGACCATTACGCGCCATGCCATAAGTAGATATATCTACCAATACCATGCGTAAACCCCAATCATGGAATATCTACGCATAGCGATTGCTGTTTGTTTGGTCTACAAAATATATTTTTCCATAGTAAGCCGCAATTTGACTAGATGTGTTTGACTCTCTCTTGCACTACTCTTTCTTCCGAGATATTTGCAAAAAACTGAAATTTCACCACTTTGAGAAATATATGATACATGTGCTGAGCAACTTTATATAATCTCTATATCATTCTTGACATCCTTGAATTAATTTATACCTATATTTGAAAGAATTAAAAAAAAATTAAGTCATTCCTGAATTTTTTAACCTTTTCAATGCCAATTTATTTTTAGAACAAAATAAATTGAATTTATAAAAATTATTTTCTTTTTGAACGATCATACATGGTGAGTACTATTATATTTTATATTGAGGCAATTGCAGGATATTAACGTTTTCTTATCTTATGTCTAGCCAAACAAAAAAATTATGGATACACAAACAAGTTCTGATGAATTCCACCAAAAGCATAACACAGTTACTTTAAGAGCTCGCATATGCATGATACATTTCTATTTTATTCTTGATGTTAAAAACTTTCAGACACTATAGAGAATGTCAAGGTCAGTCTCATTTGGATGCCAGAAAAAAATCATTAAAATTCAACTACGTAGTATATAAAGTAAAGACAAGCTAATGCTACAAACATATTGATTTTGCTATTGCTATTGCTGATTTTGTTGAATTTATTAATTTCGGAAATTCCCAATAAAACACCCATAGTTTTATTCAGAATTGATTAAAATTGCTTAAAAATAAAATTTCTAATAATAAAACATGATAATTTCATACTTTTTAACAAAAAAACTAATTTTCACATCATTGCAGCAAAATTTCCAACACGTCAGAAATATTGCCGACTTTTGTTGGGTGAAATGTATACGTATTTTTGTGCGTCGAACCCTAATTATAGTGGAAAATAATATTTTTTAACGTTAAGCGCACTTAAAAATAATGTATTAATGGTAATTTTGAGCATTAAAACTATTAGAAATATGAGTTTAAAAGTTCGATGTGAAGAAACCAAATCNTTTTTAACGTTAAGCGCACTTAAAAATAATGTATTAATGGTAATTTTGAGCATTAAAACTATTAGAAATATGAGTTTAAAAGTTCGATGTGAAGAAACCAAATCGAAAACAAAAGTCAGCAATAGCAAAAGCAAAATCAATATGTTTGCAGTATAAGAAATCAAACACTCTTCATATGAATTGAATTGAAATTTTTTTCAATGTCAGGTTGAATTAATGATCCTAACCAAAATTACATCCGGAACTCAGAGATAGACTTTAAGGAGCTTTCTACTCAAAGATTTATCTTGGGGATTTTCTGAGTCACTTTCATGCAATTGTAGCTTTAGTGTATGATCGAAGCAAAACGCCAGGTTTTAATCCAAGTAATATCTAAAGGTCCCAATTGGCACCTTCTTTTTCTTCTTCGGCGTAAGTATTTTAAGGGGTATGCGACCTGATTATATTTGAACCTACTATGGCAAAGTTAGTTAAACCCAACTGGTACCTTTTGCGGAATTTAATTTTTTCCATTTGCCGTAAACGAAATTCCAGCTTGTAACCAAATCTCAGATATTTAGAAATTTCCTGCTCGCATGGCTATGGCCTAATTGGCCACATTTGTTCAATTTCAGTCNCAACTGTGTATATGTCACAATAACTCACGATTTGGCTAAAATTTGGTGTGCAGGCTTTTCTCAACAAAAATAACGACGAGTTCGTCCATCAACCAAATCGGACCATGGGGTTTGGGGCCGATATAAACTCATCAGAATTTTCCAGAATTCTTGAGTGCTAATGATCGNGGAATTTAATTTTTTCCATTTGCCGTAAACGAAATTCCAGCTTGTAACCAAATCTCAGATATTTAGAAATTTCCTGCTCGCATGGCTATGGCCTAATTGGCCACATTTGTTCAATTTCAGTCATATTCCATGGTCTGAACCAAAATGCCTAAGTCAAATATTACTTACTTACTTATAGCCTATGTGAGTCAATAATATTTTCCCATCTCGTTCAATCCCTAGCTGTTGCTATAATGTACACCCAACTCCGACATAAGTTCCTTCGCGAGAACAGTACTTCAAAGCTTCTTTTGCTATTGATCCGGGTTCCATTGGACTCTTTCGAACCACGTGGCCAATCCATCAGTATGTTGCAAATTTAGAAGATTTTACTTGCAAAAATTTTCTGAGACGTATCGTGTCATGGAATTCAAAAGTAGATTCACGATAGTTTTAGTTCTAAAATGAAGTGAATGAAGCTGAAAGTTGTAGCTTTACAATGATGTGCAGATTGATCCTGGAGAGCATTTTAAACTTATCTGGGACGCATTGTCCCATTAATGAAAAGGTAAATTATTTTTCCTGTTTCGTCCACCCCAAAATTAGGGTAAGTGCACCATTAGATCTGATGTTCCTGATTTAAAAAATTACCAGTGTAGCCATAATGTGCCAATACGAACAGTACGCATGATCTAAATATGGTAATTTTAGTTCTGGTTTACAGCACCATCAGAAGTGTCATATATTAAGAATACCGCTTGCTAACCTCGCTTTTCATCCTTGGCCATTAGAGAGAGATTGGAATCTGCATTTGTACGTTATTTATTTGTCTTGCTAATGTTATTTTAAGTCAACTTTAACAGACTTTTGTTCTAGGTCATTTGCCTTCTACTTTATGTCCGATGGCCTCCACGTTTCCCACGTTTCTCACTACTCTCATGGTCTGAGGGGTTGTCAAATGATTCCTCGTAGCTTGTACTTTGGTACTCGTGATTAGTATAGATGGTGATATGATAGTCTCTTATTACTCGTTATCAAACATTGATTTTTTACATGACATAAAACGTGTACTTTTTATCTGTTTTTTATAGATTGCTTCAATTCATATTAGATTAGCGAAAGAGAGAAGGTCAATGCTTTTTTAGTAGGACAAATACTACTTTCTTTCGCATTTGGTATGTATCCGATTTGAAATTGGTTAGAAATATTCTCCGTATTGTCCGGTGCAAGGGACCAGTCGAAAAAAAATGAAGATTAATTTGTACCTGGTTTTCGATCAGGCAGTTATTGCTTAAAAGCTGTCAAAACTCAATATTGAACTTAAGTTTGGGGGCTTCTTGCTAATCCTGTGGCCGTAATTTTGATTTTTCAGTAAATATAATTATTTATATATTTTATATATAGTCTCCAGAAGCTTGGACAAAACTGGTAAAGTTGAGCGCTTATGGCACAGCTGTGTATGAAGGAGCCTCAAAATAGGGTTTACGGGATTTCACAGGTTATATTAATTTTTTCCTAGTAGTAGAATCGATAGTTTAGTTTGTTATTATGACATTAAGAGAAAATATAGGTCAATAATAAGGCCTAATTGTAACCTAGGAGACCAGGTGAGTCCTCATAATTTACAGTATTTTCTATTGTTGGTAGTTGGTGCTCTATTTACATAAATGTCGATAATGTAGATTTTATTATGAACTAAAAATCGATATTCAAGCTAACAAAGTGATGGATGGAAGTAGTAGTCGCCGGGAATTGAACCCGAAGCCTGGGATAAGAGACTATTCTGCAAATCACTCAATAACTCGGGTGGAAAACCAAAGCCATAACTATCGTCAAATTTGAAAATTTGACCACGGACACTGCCCATGTGGAACCTAAAAAAACGGTTTATTGTGGTTCTGACCATGACCATGGGCAGATTTGGGAGACTTTGGCTTCGTGTTTAGCACCTCGAAAAACCCCTTTACACAAATTTTTAGCCTGTATTACTATTTCAGTAGAAGTACTTGGTTTTAAAAGCTTTGTATTTAAATAGTTTTACCTTCAAAACAAGGTGATTTATTGTGTAGTTATAAATAGTCTGTTAGTTCTAAATAAAACCATTTTAAGTATCGTAAACTATCTATAAATTCATTAAACAATGTACTAAACTTGAATTCATTTATCCTTCCGATCTCTGATACTTCGTGAACGATAAAAACACCTGCTCCAACGACGTCTGTCCTATAGAGTAATCTTCAATGCTCAAAGTTTTTTTTCCTTTTTCCATGATTCCAAAAATCTCTGACCACCTAATTCCAGGTGATGTTATATAGTATGTTAAAAGTCCTTGGTACTGTTCCCTATTGTAAGTTGAAAGATTATTGAAAAAACACTTTATTTGAAACTGTTTATACTTACTTCAATTTAGCTCCCGGAAAATTGCTGGCCACAAACAGTTTCACCTCCAAAATCTCTTTTTGTTCCCTAATATTGAACTTTTTAATAAAAAAAATATTCTAGTTTAACTCATACTACTTACAAATCAACATCCTCTTCATCTCGCTTAACCTTCAAAATCAAGATGAAGCCTTTCGAAAATTTATTTTTCAAATGCTGTGTCGACCCCAAGCATTTGAACTCCCCGTTCACCATGATGGCCAATCTCGTGCAAAGTGCTTCACATTCCTCCATGCTATGAGATGTTAGAATTATCGTTTTCCCACAATCTCTCACCTTGCAAAGGACATTCCAAAGATTTCGTCTAGCGCCAGGATCCATACCTGTTGTTGGTTCATCCAAATACAATATTGAAGGGTTTCCCAGCATCGCTACGGCTGTGCTCATCTTCCTTTTATTCCCCCCACTATATTCCTTAATCTGCTTATCAATATGCTTTGTGAATCCAAGTTCTTCCGACAGACTTGTGATTAAAGCGCGAATCTCTTTTTTGGGAACTCCTCTTAAAAGAGCGAAAATGTTTAAAGTTTCTCTGCCAGTCAAGTCGTCAATTAAAGCGTCGAATTGTGGACAATATCCGATTTGTTTGTGCACCATTTTCAATTCTGTTCTCAAATTGAATCCGTTCACATAAGCGTCACCTCTAGATATTGAAATGTCTCCAGACAACATTTTGAATGTTGTTGTTTTTCCTGCTCCATTCGCTCCTAAAAGCCCGAAGCATTCGTTACTGAAAAAAATACATTTTTCAACGTATTCTACTTAACATTTCTCTTAAAAAATATACTTACTGATTAACAGTAAAGCTCAACTGATTTACCGCCAAAAACCCGTCGTAATACTTTGTCATATCTCTCGCCACTAAAGTCGAGTCTTTAATTGCATCTTTCGTCATTTTATTCACAACCTCACGTTCCTTTTTAACATCAGAATCTATTTCGGTAGTGTCAGGACGTATAATTATGTTCCTTCCACGATAGTATCGCTCTTTAATTTTGAAATACGTCCATTTTATAAGTCCATAGTCGAGAAGTAAAAGAATCCCAAAATAGACGAAAAACAGTAGAATGGACAATACCAAATGCCTCCCAATTCCAGGTCGTTCCCATTGGAAATACTCCACTTCCTTACGACATTGTTCTGCAGCTGAGTTTAATTCACAAACGTCTTTGAAAATAGTTTGTATGTTCAAATTAACAATGGCGTCCCCAAGCGTAAAGTGGGGGAAGACGACGAATCCATTTGAAAGATCCTCTGATAGTTCTGCGTAGTTGTATTGTTCGGTTCCAATTGTAAAAATGAAGATGAATGCTGCAGGTCCCGTTACCAGGTAAATAATTGACAATTTTATGAATGCTGCTTGCGGAACATTATAATATAATGAAGCAATATAGGCAATTGGAAGTGATGGAAGTCCAGTCACAACTAGGATCGTGTATAACCTCAAATTTTCTTCAAATTTAGCAAATCCTGATTCTTGGAAACAAGCAATCACACCAACCACAATCAAACAAACCAGCAAAAACATCAGGTAGTCCCACAAAAAACCTGTTACCCAGTAAGCTAATCTGTTGACTCCACTGACAAATTGAAGCAGCTTCGCTTTCGTAACTCTTTCTTTTATGTAAAATATTACAAAACAAGCTGAAACGAAAGTCATTCCAAAACTTGTGTTGTAAGCTAGCTGAAAACCGAGCTGATTTCCTATGCGAATCATTTGGAACTGCAAGAAAAGTCTTTAATTCCCTATAAACAAATACTGATGTGTTTAATTCTAATACCTTGATTTGGGGAGGATATGGCAACGGATGATTCGCTACCTCAATATTGTACTCTGAACTATCCATGATTGTCCTCAAAATTGCAACATGCAGCAAATTTAAAGCAATTGGACGAGCATGATAAGCTTGGTTGTTAAACCAAGCGGTTGCCGTGTCTCCTTCAACAGATGCTCCAACCAAATAAGTTCTTCTTGATCCAAGTTTATCATGTTTGAACTGAAAAATATATTTTTTAAACTATCCTTAAAATATACGTAAAATTTCTTACTAAGTCTATAAAAAAGTCCACCATTTTCCCATTTATTTTCTTTAAAGGTAACAAACTTTCATAATTCAAGGCAAACTTGTGGTTCCACTCGGATGATTCCTGAACCGGAAAGTCAATCAGCCCAACTACAGGTGAGTATTGTTCAGATTTCAACTCAATTCTCGGCATATCTTTTCCCCCAATCCAAGCTCTCACTACCGTTATTGTAACTGCCACAAAAATTATTGGAATCGTGACTTGCACTAGCAACGTGAACCAGTTCCGAATCGTCTGGTAAATCTTTTTCCAAAATAACGCTTCAATTTGATTGAAAATCAAGTGTTTTCCTTGTAACAAATTTGTTTCAATATTTAGATTTTTGTCTTTCTTCTCGACTTTTTCCTCGATTTTGGATGGATCCTTTCCGACCTTCATGAATACTTCTTCTAGTGTTGTTAAAGAGATTCCAATGTCAAGAATATTGAGCGCCTCCTTTTTATTCTCCAATTCTGATAACATTGCTGGAAATTTAGAGGAATTTTCTTCGTGGAGTTGATATGATAATTCGCTTCCAATATCACTCTCAATGTTGATGCTTGAAATGTGGCTTTGAAGTATTTTCGTTATCATTTCACTATTACAACCAAACCCTTTGACACAAATCAACCTGTAACCGGCTCCATACTTTTTCTTTAAGAAAAATGAAGACCCAACCGCTTTTAACTTTCCTTCAGCCATAATCGAGATTCTGTCACCCAAAATATCCGCTTCGTCCATAAAATGCGTTGACAAAATAAGCGTCCTTCCCTTCTTTTCCAACAAAAGCAAGTCCCAAAGTGCTCTTCGTGCCGCCGGATCCATCCCTGAAGTTGGTTCGTCACAAAGAACTATTTTAGAGTCGGCACAAGTCGCAATTCCTACACAAAGTTTTCGTTGCATGCCACCAGACAGTTTTCTGGATTCAACATTTACTTTATCTGTAAGTTCCAAGATACGGACATATTTTTCAACTTCCTCATCAACAAATTCTTGCGGAAGACCTTTCAATTTGGAATAGAAAATGATGTGCTCTCTAACAGTCAGCTGATCGAACAGGATATTATGTTGAGGACAGTATCCTAACAAGTTTCTAATTTTATTCATCTCGTATCGAATATCCAGACCTCCAATTATAGCAGTTCCAGATGTTGGTGGAATCATCCCGGTCAACATTGACATTGTTGTCGTTTTCCCTGCACCATTGTGTCCTAAAAGTGCTGTTATTTCTCCTTCGTACATGTTCAAATTTAAACCTTCCACTGCCACTTTTTTATTCGCGTAAATTTTCCTTAATCCCTTTATCTGAATTCCAATTTTCTTATCAGTAGGCTCATGATCACGCTCAATTCCATCTTCGACTACCCTAGAATCTTTTTCCGTTTCGTACTCAATTCCAAACCAAAAACTCTTTTTAAACATAAAATTCCATGGTTGTGGCAGTCCAAAATCTCCTGGATGCACCTGCTCCACGTACAAAGCCAATATCATGTACAATATCGTGTTGCAAAGCATGACGATCATGACATCTCCCAACGAAATATCATCATAAATTTTGGATTTCTCAAACAAATTGCTCCACTGGCTACCCTCAAGCGTTCCTTCATGGAAAGCAATTATGCGAATCCCAAATCCAACGGCCGAATTTAACGATAATGACGCACCAATTTTATCAGCCAATGTCAAACTTTTGTAATCTTGGTTCATGATCGCGTACGGAGCGAAAGCAAAGTACCAAATGATACAAGCAAACGCACCGCCAGTATTTGCTTGTGTGAAAAATGTGCTCAACAAGAACGAAAACGTTATCACTGCCATACTGTATATGAAGTAGAATAGCCAAATTACGGTCCAATCTGAATTCGTTAGGATCGAAACATCGTCAAGGTTGTACCAGGGAGACTAATAAACTATAAATTAATCAAATTATCTTTTGAAATTTATTTTAGATTTACCTTCAACATCAAGACAACAAATCCAACCGAAAAAACTTTTACAACCAAACACTTGACAAACCACGAGATCCACAAAAGGCCATTGTTCATCCCCATAATCTTCATCGCTTCTTTTATCTGCTTCTCCTTTTCGTAAAGCACCATTTTAACAATGTTCATGCAGGGATATGTGAAGGCTAAAATTGTCGCTGT
Organism: Mochlonyx cinctipes; assembly: GCA_001014845.1. NCBI lineage: Eukaryota > Metazoa > Arthropoda > Insecta > Diptera > Chaoboridae > Mochlonyx > Mochlonyx cinctipes. The sequence continues at coordinate 26,922 of JXPH01025936.1, forward strand.
CGGCAGGTACTCCATCAACCCCAAAATGAACGTGTCTTCTGTAAAAGGGGGGCACGGAAATCTCTGTAACACAGATTTTACATTTAAATATTTAATCCTCTTTAAAACAATAAATATTACCTGCAAAAGAACTTTCGGAATTGTAGCAGCATTATTCAAAGCTTTTACATAAGCTTTAAAAATCATATTCTGTATAGTCAGAAATCCCTCCCGATAATACCCAGGTGAAGGCCCGCCATCGTCATCGTTTGGGTATAAATAACCTCCGTTCGGGAACTTGCTGAACAACATGTAAGTCCGCCAATTGTTCTCGAACCCCATTTGCGCCCTCATTTGTCCGGGGTATCTTAAGGTATATTTCAAATGTTTTGGCAGCGTTGTGAGGCCTGAAAAACTGCTTGGGAACTCAATTCCAACATAAGTGTTGTTTGTTATCAGATAGCTGTTTAATTCGCTCGCGGTTGAGAATACTGAAAGCTTCATGTTCATTTTCTCTGCAACACCTTGAAGAAGGTTGTCTATGGCGTCGCTTTTAGGCGAGTAAGCGATGACAGGATTGTAGCTGCTTTTTGAAAAATTGGGGAGGTTCTTCAATATTTTTAGATTCGTGCCTCGCCATCCTGTTTCAAAAGCTTCGACGATGTCGAAAGACTTTGATTCGTTTGGATTCGTTAATTTTGAACTGAAAGTTGTGTGATAAAAAATTTGTTTGTGCTTTTTTATTATTGTTAAAAACATACTTAATCTGTTGAAAATTATCTATATCGAGTGGTTGGTAGATGGTGTTGGTTGTAACTTGATGAACACTAACAATACTCCTTAGACCAACGACTAGGAGCATGAAGAATGGTGGTATCAGAATTTCGGTTAGAGTTGATACTTTTTCGCGTAGATGGAGCAGAAAATTTTTCCACATCAAAAGCTTAAATTTTTGCCATCGCGTCGTTTTTCTTGTGTTCGTTGCTCTTCTAGTAAAGGTACTTCTTCTGCTTCTATCTGCAGGACTTGCTCTGGGAGGCGTTTGCATTAACATGTTTCTGTAAAAATAAATCAAATTTTAAAGTTGTTTTTAGAGAGAAGAAAGAGATTTAAGGACAGTGTCTGTCTTTCTCTTTTTACTAGACGATGATGGTGGTTAAAAAACGAGCCATAATTTATCGGTTTGAATTGATAGAGGCTAGCTAGGTGAAAATCCGGGAAGTTTGAGAGCGACTCAGTTTTCATTAAAAAAATCCAAATTCGAATTCCGATGACATATTTTCGTCTAAGCTATTTTTTTATGTCATACACGCTAAATAAATGTTACTGATGAATTAGCTGTGAAAAATTCACCGATTTCAAGAAAAAACCTGGACCATAGAATAAATCTGTTATTTTTGTTTACTACTCGATCGGATAATTAGATTGACAGGTAGGTTTGGGATTTTGGAATGCCAATTTCACTCTCAATTCTACTGAATTATGCAATAATCTTATAGAAATATGTTAAAAATTAATTTTAAATTCTACCGAATTATTCGGTGGTCCGGGTTTTTTTTCTCAAAATTGGTGAATTCCTTTTATGTATTTTGCGAAGAGAAAAATTTCTTCTCTTTGACGAAAATCTCGCCAGAGGGTCTTTTTAATATGCTAATTTTAAATCGCAAAAAGTAATTGCGGTTATTTCAGCTACAAATGTCAAAATTTGCAACCATTTTTGCAAAGTGTAAAGCACTTAAAACGCAAATTTTTGGTTTTGCTTTAAATTGCTGTTCAAAATTCAGTATTTTTTGCAGTTTTTAGCTTTTCTTTGTACTCAGTGAAATTTGAAAAAATTGGTTCCTCAGCAGAAGTTGCTTTAAATGGTCTGAAACGTGAAAAAACAACTGTGTATATGTCACAATAACTCACGATTTGGCTAAAATTTGGTGTGCAGGCTTTTCTCAACAAAAATAACGACGAGTTCGTCCATCAACCAAATCGGACCATGGGGTTTGGGGCCGATATAAACTCATCAGAATTTTCCAGAATTCTTGAGTGCTAATGATCGGAATTAGCTCAAATTTGGAACATGAAGTTGTTGTAAGTATCTCGGAGCAGTTCCTAGAAAAGTTTGAACCTGGGACTTTGGGATCAGAGGGCTTCTAAGAACCAAGAGATTAAAGAATTCTTGAGTTATAGTGATCGGAATGAGCTCAGATTTGGAATATAAGCTTTTGGTAGTTGGCCAAGAACAGTTCCTATGCTAAATTTGGTATAATATTATCTGTTCCTCTTGCTCTCGATTTTTTTTCCAAAATTACTATATGTGCTATGGTAGAAGGATATTACTAAAACTATAGTAAAAATACTTTTGACGGAGATGCAAATACCATAAATCTTATCTCCATTATCTATCAACGGACGGATAGAATCTATCAGTTGGCTGATAGAATCTAGCAACGGGCGGATAGAATTTATCAAATGCTACTTTAATCTATCATTTTGCTTTTAAACTGCTGACCACTCTTAAACTTTAATTGCTTGAATCTATCAACCATTACTAGAGCCATTAATAATAATAAATAATAAGGCCTATAGGTACCCTATTGGGACCAGATGAGTCCTCATATTTCAGAGAACTTTCTAGGTATTAGTGGATTCCGAAGCACCACAACTTTATTGGTTATGCTAATGAGTTACCAGTTCATTGAGCCCATCAAGTC
>JXPH01026025.1:4159-17665 GCA_001014845.1 Mochlonyx cinctipes
AAAATAAATTCTGACGTAATCAATCAAAATGGATGAAGTTTTGGTCTTGGACATGAATTACTATCACAAATCAGCCTACAAATTTTGATCCCAATCGACCAAAGCCTACTATGGGCTCCCATACAAATGTTTGCGATTTAAATGAAAAAATTGAAATAAATTCTGGCACATCAATCACAATGACAGAAACTCTCGTAATTAACACTAATTGTCGTAAGCCAACCAATTTTGAGCCCAAAGCCTTCTTTGGGCTCCCATACAAATGTAGCTAGACATGCTTTTTATTAGCGTGAGTCTAAATGGACCCAGTATGCGCAAGCGCAATGAAAAGTTAAAGTTTAAACATGATATAAATATACTAAAGAAAAAACTCTTTCATTTCCATTAACATTACCAGAAATAATAAGCCAAGAAAAATTCATCATCACGTGTTTCAAATTATCTGTGTAATTATACTATAGAATAATTTAACGTTTGAAAGTTGGGTTATGATGATAATTAATTACATCTAATTTCTTCTTCTTCGTCAATTATTCGATTAGATTTGTACAGTCTGAGGTGATGAAATCGAAATGAAATGTAAATGGTGTACAATATGGAGGTGATTGGCTTGGCATCATGATCAAACGAAATTGAAGAAGATTAATTGGAATTTCATTGAGATATCTTTGAGATTATGATCATCGCAATAGAAATTGAATAGAAGAATTGTTTATTACAAAAATTATAAAAATGCTTTTTTAGATTCGATATGTTATAGCCGATGCAGAGTGCTGGTATGCAATGTTGAAGAAGAAAAAACAGTAATGAGGCATCCGGTCTTTGTTTTATTTTATTTTTTTAGATTTATGTCTGTACGTCCATAGATTATTATTGAGGAATTATAATGAGCCGTAAATTATAAATTATGCAAATTATTTCTAGATTTTTCTTTTGATGTTAAAAATAATTCCCGCAGGATGTTTCAAGTCCTGTTTCCTCCAATATTTTGGGATGAAGGGATGAAGTCAGTTACATTTACATGTAACAATGCAGGAATATTTTTTACTCTTAAATTTCGGTACAAATGAATTTGTTTACTTGGTATGTCGATGCCTGAGATCACTTAATCCAGAGATTTCAGATTTATGTAAGTGTGGTGCATTAGATCACCAATACATGAGACTGCTGCAAATTTAAGGCTTACCTTAGCCAAGCTTGGCGTAGATAAATCAAACTTAGCCTAACTTGCCTCAGCTTGCCCTGGCATACTCTGACTCACCCTTTCTTATCCTAGCTTTGCCCTAGTTTTACCCTTACTTTACTATTTGAAACATTCTTGGGGCTAACCGGATCTTGTTTGACTTGTTAGCTTCAAACAGGATCTTGAATGCAACTCGATTTCTTGTTAGTATTCAACAAGATGACTTGTTTGTGATAAACAGGATCCTGGTAAAAAAAATCCGTGCAAATCTCTAATAAGATCCTGTTTACCACTAACAAGTCATCTTGTTGAATACTAACAAGAAATCGAGTTGCATTCAAAAGCCCGTTTTGAAGCTAACAAGTTAAACAAGATCCTGTTAGCCCCAAGAATGTTTCAACAAGTATCACCGTTTTCGGCAAGTAGGATCTTGTTTGAGATTAACAATAACTTCTTAGCCGCAAGAAGGTTAGGTTAGCGCCAACTAAGTGAAATTTTCAACCTGCTTGGGAGTCTTTCTTGTTTAAGTCAAACAAGTTTTTTCTGCGTGTGTCTACTCGTCAAAAACTCCATCTTATATTCAATGTGATGTATTTTTTGTGTTTTAGTCTCATTTTTAACGCCCGCCTCTATATCGTGGACTCAAAAAGACTTAGAAAAATTTTCTCTCCCACCACCCTTAATATTTAAAAAGGAATTTTTCGAAGTACATATGCGACTTATTCGTGAACGCATGCAACTTGTCTGCGTCTAGCTCACACGTGTCGGGGACATCAGTGCTGTGACGGAATATATAGAGAATATTCGAGTGACATATGCGTGCACTGGATGGAATATTGGATAGCATCGTTGGTTGCTGTTCGAAAAGTGGTGGTTCGGACCCAGAAGTCTGCGAAAACATAAAAAAACTTCAGTCTACAAAGACTGCATGCAACTTGACTTTGACGCAGTGTGACTCGGGCGTTCACAAAATAGGACACCAGTACCGGGACGGAATTGATAAAGAATATGAGAGACATTTGCATACTCTGGATCGAGGAGTATTGGGGAATGCTGTTCGGAAGGTGGTGTGTCGATCGCAGAAGTCTGCGAAACCATAAAAAGGACTGTAAAAAGATGCAGTAGACAAAGAGACAAGATAGACAAAAATTCTGGAAATTTACGGACAAATATCTGAATTTTCGAGGTTACACACGAGCGTCTAGACTATTTGTAAACTGGAATCCACATTTGGTCAAAATTATTGCACCCAATTTGTGTCAAGACGCATAGGTCTAAAAAACCTAGATATTTGCGCTCAGTTTTGAGAGTCTTGAAAATGTAAGAGACTTGCGTCTAGTAGAAAGATAGTATCTTAAGACAATTGAGAATTTGAGAATCCTATTCTCAGGTGTCTCATGTAGACACCATCTATTGAGTCCACTGCATGAACGGGCGTTTTGGGCACATTACTGGATGACCGTCCATGTGGCGTCCTAGCTCCAGAGACTCGGTTGTAAAAACGCAAACTAGGCCCGTTGTTTGACGGGAATTAATTTTTTCCTAAAAGGATGTTGAGAATTTAGTCAAATAGTTTTACTGTGTAGCTTTGTCCTATGCTTAGCCCAGTTTAGTCTAGCGCAACCTAGCTTAGCTCAGAGTCTTGCTTAGTTATGCTTAGCTCAGGTTAACCTAGCGTAGTCTGGCTTCGCCTAGCTTGGCATACATAAGATTACTTTAGTTTTTGATACTCGAGTCAAAAAATAAAATTAATTTTTGTGTATAAGCAGTTTTTCCATTTAAACTCTGCAATAATTTTAATTAAGTTATAGCTGTGTTTTGAAGATTCACATCACAAGACAAAATATTGAAAATTTAAGCACCAAAATTTTGAAATGAACCAGAAGTCTCCGAAACAAGATTACAAACATGAAGACCAGTTGCTTTAACAACAAAAGTGCGTGTCAAAAGCATTAAAACTGTAACAAGAGTATAAATAAATATCAACATGCAAATGTTCACAAGAACCGAAGGACATGTAACCGTAAACAATTGAGCCTAAATAAATCAGCCCGAAAATTTCAATTTATTCTAACGTAATAAAAATGATAATAATAATCAGCAAGAGACAAAATTCTCTTCCTGAAGCTTGTTGCGAAAAATGAACGGATAATTAATGCGAAATGCTCACGAAAAATTATTAAATTATGTACATTAAAAATAATAATTTTTTGTCTGCCCCTTGTTTTATAAATTACGAAAAACAGCATTTTTCTGCGCAACTTGTTTGTTTTATTTCGCAAATGAAGACGATTTGCGTCCATAATTTCCGATAAAAATGTGACAAAACAAAATTCTTCCTCCTGGCTCTTCTTGAGTTATTTGTTTGGAGACCTCCTGGACATTTTTTACGTGTAAAAACATTTTTGGCGTTTTATGATGTGAACGATGTGCGACCTTTCAATATTTATTATTGCTTTCGAAATACCAACATAAAAACAGGTTCATCCAATGGTGATTGCCTTTTTAATCAAATAGTCATCAATGGTATTATTGATATAAACATAATTTTTTACTCACTTAATGATGTTTGATGTTTATCTTTTATAAAAATCGAAAGTGAATGAAGCTTACCTGGAAAAAATAAGGAAAAGAAGAAATTATTATTTATGTCTACAAGTTATTCATTTTTTTCATCTAATTTATTAAAACAAACTTGTCTGTTGCAATGTCATTTCCTAAAAAACCGCATTCAAAAATATTGCCGACAAAATATTCTTGGATTTTCAAATTAAATTATGCCTAGATTGGCATTTAAAAATTGTATTTTAAATGTTAAAGATCCACCAATTTTCAAATGCTAGTTGATTTAAAACGGGTTCGTTGCTTGAAATATGTTGAAGTCTTTTGTTTTGTTATTGTTTAGCCAGACGGGGGTGACGAGTTTATAAATAATTAATTTAGTGCTGCAGACAAGAACATTTTCAGACAGAATATTCTTTCATATAACCTATGAAATGGGCACTTGTCGGCGCAGATATAATTTAAATCCATTAGCAAGATATTTATTTGAACATTTGGTCTATCTTGATAACTGTGCATTGGACAATTTTATTTTTGGCGCTGAAAAATTTTTAGGTTTTACAGGGTTAAAAAAATCTTTCTGTTATTTGACGATGTGTTTTCTGTATGTCTGTCTGTCTGTCTGTCTGCCTGTCTCACGGTTGATCAGAACAAAATTTCGCCATCGTACCAGGTTGTACAATAAGTTTTGTAGTTTGTTTGTCGTCCGATAAGAAGTTTCTATATTTATTTATTCATTTATTTATTTATTTGTTTACATTTATTTTGCGACCTAAAGGCATGTAGCTCAGCTGATCTATGAGGTACAATAAAACATTTGACAAGACACTAGTTGTTGTTACTATAATTTAATAAAATCTTTTTTTAGCCCAATCTGTCAAGACAAAATATCAGAAAATTTACTTAAAACACGCACATTAATATTATTGGTTCGTGATATCCATAATTGGTACGATGGATATGGATACCCAAGTGGAATTAAAAATAAGTTCTCAAAATTTTTTCAACGTATCGAGGTTTGTCAGCATGCAACGATTCATAATCAGGAAGATTATGACCATCGCTCCCTGGAAGTCAGCCTTTAGACAATAGGGATCCCTAAAGTCTTTTGAAATGCTCATAATGTAGTCTAATTGACACCTCGCTTTGTTAACAATGTATGAGATATGGTNTGGATACCCAAGTGGAATTAAAAATAAGTTCTCAAAATTTTTTCAACGTATCGAGGTTTGTCAGCATGCAACGATTCATAATCAGGAAGATTATGACCATCGCTCCCTGGAAGTCAGCCTTTAGACAATAGGGATCCCTAAAGTCTTTTGAAATGCTCATAATGTAGTCTAATTGACACCTCGCTTTGTTAACAATGTATGAGATATGGTTCGAGAAGGTCATTTTGAAATCCATCACAACTCCTAAATCTTACATTGTTGCAACACGAGCCAAAAGAGTACCATTGACTTAGTAGTCAAAGACAATAGGCTCCGTTTTACGATATAAGGACATAACAAAACACTTAAGTACACTTAACTTCATACGATTGGTACAACATCACACATAAACTTTATCTACCAAATGCTGCAGACCAACGGCGTCGAGGATATCTTTAATTACGATAAATGATTTAAGATCGCAAGCATATAAAAGCTTCATGCACTTGTCAAGGACAAGTGTCACATCACGAAAGAAAAACTTTGAAATACATTATACCATTCCATATAATCTCCCTCAAATTCAATACACTTGTTCCAGGGATCTTCTAAATTACGAACTACTTCCCTGAAATGAGAATTCGGAAGACTATCAAAATACGCTTCCACGGCTGCTATTATCTTCGATGAAAATCATTTTCCACGCATGAATTTTTTGAGATAAGAGATTAGCCAGAAGTTAGAGAAAGTTGAATCAGGTGAACACAGGAACAAAATTCGTACTTTAATTCACTGATTTTCGTAATGGTTTTTTCATCTGTGTGAGAGGTGTATTATCTTGATAAAAAAAAAATTCTCACGAATTTTTACATCCAGCTGGTCAAAAAGGTTACAATCTGTGTTTCTTGTTTCACCAGTTTGCAGGTAATCCACAAACAAAATTCCTTTTGCATCCCAAAAAACTGATGCTAACACCTTCTTTGCCGAATTCTGGACCCTAACTCGCCTTGGAGCTGAAGAACGGAGTTTACACCACTTCTTAGCCTCTTGATTTGATTCACGATCATGGTAGCAGACCCAAGTCTCATCTATAGTGATAAAACGACGCATAAAATCCTTCATATTATTTCTAAACTGCTCTAAACGTTGTTGAGAATGTCGCATACGAGTGTGTTTTTGTTCCATTGTTAGCGAATGTGGCACCTATTTTGCACACATTTTTCTGTAACCCAAAACTTCAGCCAAAATATTGCTCACACTTCCTAATGAGATGCCTAGGGCTTCTACTAAATCTCTCTTGGCTAACCAACAATCTGGTGTTGATGCACTTTTTGGACGTCTATGACCATTTTTAAATGCAGCAGCCAATCTTTCTTCTGTTCTAATTGAAAGTGAAGACTTCTTATACACTTTTAACAATCGTTCATGACTTAATTTGTTATGGTACTACACCTTCCAAAATATATAAATATAATACATAAAAAGTTGTACCACCTCTAGAAAAATAAAACGTCGATCCTAATATCCATTAACAACCAAACTTATTGAACACCCTAGTGAAAACCCATCCTTGAAATTGTAGGATGTTGTTTCGAGAAAATACAGACAATAAAGTTATGGTCATTCCAAGGGTAGGGCTCTGTGTCAATACAAAATTCATCTAGGATTAGATCAAAAAAGCAAAATTGTATGGGGCAAACGTTGTATCTTTCAGCGTTCTCTAGTTATAGACCATCAAAAATACTACTTTTGTAGCATTTTTTTCATGAAATTTTGATGGTCTGTACCTACCTATAACTTGAGAACGATGAAGCGACGAAAAATACAACTTTTGCCCACATAATATTTTGCTTCTTTTGGCTTTTGGCCTAATTTATCAATCCTAGAAGAACTTCTTTGACTTGAACATTGATGCCAATTCAGACACCGGACCCTACTCTTAAAATGGTCATACAGTTTTAGGTTATATTTTCTCTATTGCCAATGTTCCTCAGAACTTCCGGAACAATGTTCAATAGATCCCAAATTTTATTCCGATCAACAGTGATCTGTCTGTCTGTGTGTCTGTCAGTTAGTCAGTTAGTCAGTCAGTCAATCAGTTAGTCAGCCAGTCAGTCAGTCAGTTTTTCTGTCCGTTTGTCTTTCTTTTTGTCTGTACCTTTGTCTGTCTATGATTCTGTCTGTCTCTTTGTCTGTCAGTTTATCAACTATCTGTTTCAGTTTATTTATCTGCCACTCCGTCTGGCTGAAAAGGTTTGTATCTATGTCTAAGTATCTATCAATCCTATTTTCTATCTGTCTGCAAGTATGGCTGTCTCTCCATCTGCTTGTCTATCTCTCTGTTTATCCAATGTGATATCTTTGAAGGCCTATCTGAGCAACTTCCAAAATCCCGTGCAGCTGAAATTTGGATAATAGCTTAGTTCTTGTGTACATTATGATTTATTATATCAAAATTTCCAGCATGAACATCGCAAAGTTTTTATATAACACTTCAGAAGCCAAGGACATTCCAAAACTATTAATATTTAGCCAAAATCATAGCCAAATAGCTCTGCTTTTTTATTTATTATATATTTTATAATAGGAACTGAATTTACAATAGGGCAAAGACGATATATGAAGAGGATCGAAAAAGTATTTACAGAGTTATCCAAAAAAGTCTGGTAATTGGAAGCACCAGAAAGGATAATATTAGCCTAAATTTAGCATAGGAACTATTTTTGGGCACTAACCAGACGCTTCAAATCCAAATTTGTGCTCATTTCTATCACTAGAACTCAAAGATTCTGGAAGCTTCTGGTATACAGGAGCCCGCAAATCCCGATTTCCCAGGGTCAAAACTTTTAAGGAACTTTTCTTGGATACTTTCCACAAGAGTATGTTCCAAATTTGAGCTCATTCCAAAAATTTTGGTGTGTGTTTGTATGGAGGAGCCTAGACCCCGTGACCAGCTTTGACCCATTATTGAATTTGTCCTTACTTTTGTTCAGAAAAGCATCCATACAATTTTAGCTGAAAATGGGATTTAAATTAAGTAATTTAAAAGATATCAAAGACGTTCCAAATAATTGAAGAAGAGAAAAGTAAAATGGATGTAATCAAAATTAAAGTTTATTTTCATTTTTATTATCATCCGATTCCGAAGACATTTTAAAGCAATTAACTTTTTGTTATTTGCGATCGAAAAGATACAAAAAAGTATATTAATTAATTAACACCAATAGAATAACATTAAATCGATACAAAAAAGTGCACGTGTTTTCGGTGTTGGAAGCATAATTTAATGTTCTCTGAGCACGCATTCATCATCGTATATATTTTCATCCCATAAAACATTGGATTTGAAACTCTTTCCAGCGGAACATTTCATATATATTTTGTTTCATTTTTTTCTACCTTTTTGTTTCAACTTTACAGTTTACACGAAACTGGAGTGAATTGAATATAAAATGAATGTAATAAGTAAAAGTTTAAGAAATATGTAATTTAATATATCTACAAGGACGTTCACAATCAACAATTTTATACACAGAGTTTTTTGCAGTCATTTGGTTTCAAAGCATTTAAAAAATGAGTTTGGTGTTGGTGCACAATATTTGTGTATTTGTAGCAAAATAATTTTAAAAAAACAATCTTCAATGGAATCAAGACTTTTTTAATTTTTGACTCTATATTGAAAAATTTTGCCCAATTTGACCTAAAATGCATTAAAAACATAAAAGTAAGTGTGGGCTCTTGAAGCTTACTAGTGCTTTTGGAAATACTTGAAGTGTCTGCCAATAAGACTAATGTTAGAAGGGGTGCAGATAATAATAATTATAAATAATAAGGCCTATAGTACCCTAGAAGGACCAGGTGAGTCCTCATATTCCAGAATACTTTCTAGGTATTATTGGACCTACAGCTTATAGTGGATCCCGAACCACTACATCTTTAATGGTTATGCTACTAGTTACAATTTTATTGAGTTCAAAGGGTGGGTGCAGATGACCATATTAAAAATGGTCTGACATCACTCTACAGCATGTCTGTGCTGTGGTGAAATTGACACCGCCCGGTCTGTCATTTATCTGAAATATCAGTATACAATTAAATATTCTCACATTTATACGGAATAAAATGGTTCCGAATTCGTCAAATACAATGAAATACGGTCTTGTGGCAAGACTACATACAGCAAAATCTAAGATCCGTGGTTCAATTATCATCAGAGCCCCACAGAAACTTTTTTTTCTATTCATTGTACAAAAAGCACGGGAAAAACCAGATTTCTCAATTAATTTTAAAAGTTATCCAAGTATTAAACCGAAAAATTTGGATGCATAAATCTCAGTTACAAAACCCAGCGTTTTGGGTCAGAAATATTTAGTGTGTATAGTATTAGATTTGACACTAACTTGTCTAAAGTTAGACAAATATCAGACAACAGGTTTCTGTGACAATCAGGATATTGTCAAAATCATCTGACATTGCTCGGTACCAGGACCTGTGTGCAACTGCTGACACTGGTCTAATATTTGTCTGATATGTCAGTATATAATCAGATGTGATATTTGTCTAACTACCAATATCAGACAATAAAGATGACTAATAATATGGCCTGTAGGTACCCTATTGGGACCAGGCGAGTCCTCATATTTCAGAGAACTTTCTAGGTATTAGTGGACCTACAGCTTATAGTGGACTCCAAACCACCACAACTTTTTTAATGGTTATGCTAATGAGTTTCCAGCTCATTGAGCCCATCAAGTCATGTTCAGTTTTTATTGCAAGGAAACTGACTAACCTGACATACACACATATACCACCACAATCAGAGGTTATGTTACTGTAGATGGTAGATGGTGTATGCATATATCACAGACTGACTGTTCTGTGTTCTATTTATACTAGGTGGGATGAAAAGTAACCTCCTTGGGAATGAAAAAAAATGAATTTTTTTAAATTTTTTTAAATTTTATTCAATATAGTCCCCTTTTAGGTCGATACACTTATTCCAGCGATTTTCCAATTTTTTTATCCCGTCCGAAAAGTAATTTTCCGGAAGGTCTGCAAAATACTCCTCCTCGGCGTCGATGATCTCCTCGCGTGAGCTGGAATTTTTATTGATGAGCCATCTTTTGACGTTTGGGAACAGATAATAGTCTGAGGGAGCCAAATCGGGTGAATAAGGTGGATGGGGAATCAATTGGAGCCCTAAATCGTTGATTTTAGCCATAGTTGCGTGCCGGCGCATTGTCTTGCAAAAACAAAATTTTGTTTCGCTTCATGTGAGGCCGTTTTGCAGCGATTTCGGCCTTCAATTGCTCCAATAATGCGCAATACTCGCTGTTGATTGTTTTTCCTTTTTCCAGGTAGTCCACGAAGAGTATGCCGTGACAATCCTAGAAAACCGACGCCATGACCTTTCCGACCTTTTGAGCCTCCCTAGTAGAAATATTGACAATACAGATTTACCACAAACTGAAAATCAATATTCTAATTCAATTAAATACAGAAGCAGCTACGGGAATCGAACCCGTAACCTAGTATATGATAGGCTAATATGCTAACCACTCAACCATCCGGTCGTCATAGATGACTGACAATCAGATAAATGTCACCGTGACCTGTGGTAAAATTGACACCGGGCTGATAGGTCAGTTTATGTATATTCAGATGTGATATTTGTCTTATTCACCAAAATAATACAAATATCAGACAGCAAAGGTGTCTGACTATCCGACTAATGTCATAGGTGTGATGTTGTCAGACAACCATACAAAAAATTGGTCTAACACGTCTCCACATCATGCCTGTGGTAAAGCTGACACCCAGTCTGCCAGTTGTTTATTGTCTGGTATATCAGTATTGCATCAGATATGTCACTTGTCTGTTTCACTAAAATTAAATAATCACACAATCAGACTCAGGTGTGGTGTCCGACAATCACATACATAAAAATACCAGTTTATTATTTGTCTGATATATCAATATATAATCAGATGTGACTCTTGTCTGGTGCATCAAATCAGACTGATGTTAGAGGTAGTGTCAGACATCCATACAAAAAAAAATTCTGACACTGCTGCACGCACCATATCCAGAAAGATTGTTATACACCGGATGGAACTAGTAGTATTATGTCTTCAAAAGGGCATAAAACGCATGTTTTCGTCATAAGTACGATCATAATCCAGACTAGGAAGTACAAGTCTGAGTGCTATATATTGCAAGACATACAGTAAAAACATTAAAAACATTTTAACTGTTTGATTAGCGATAAATTTTGTTTGGGAGCCCTCAGACCCTGTGGACCAAATTGGCCCATTTTTAATAGTTACATAGTTACAGACATTTTTACATAGTTTTCTTCAGTTTCTTGGTGTTTCTTGTTTGTTGTTTGTCTGCGTCAAATCTAGTAATCAATTTTTGGCCGACTTTTACGAGCCGATTTTCTTCAAACTTTTCACAGTTGTTCATCTTTGATGACAATGCAATATTTAATGCAGTTGCCTAAATCGATCCCTGAGGACAATCTGGGGACTCTCTTATACACCAAAGGTTCTTTTTATGTCTTTTTGGTGGCATTTTGCGTATAAAAATCCTAAAAATTTGAAATTTTGGTTACGGTCTGGAATTTTGGATACAACTTTGGAACTTAACTGTCTTCCAGAGGGTTTTAAGGTTCTATTATTCTATTATTAATTTATAAAAAATAAGCAATTTGTGTCACGGNGGCACATTGCATACAAAATTTATAAAAAATAAGCAATTTGTGTCACGGTCTGGTATTTTGGTAAGGAACTTGGACTAAAACTGAAATTGGACTAAAGTGGTCATTAAGGCTCTCCAGACAGCTTTTAGGTTTTCAAGAGGCCTCCTATGCATACAATTTTTTTTTAAATCTGTGATATGGGTTATGGGCTACTTGGACTAAAACTGAAATTGGACGAAAGTGACCATTTAGATCCTCCAGAGCGCTTTTAGGTTCTATTGAGGGCTCCTTATGGGGCACTTTGCATAAAAAATTTCTAAAAATTTCTAAAAATTTCTAAAAATTTGAAATTTGTGTCACGGCTTAGTATTTTAGTAAGAAACTTGGACCAGCACTGAAATTGAACTAAAGAGGTCATTTAGGCTCTCCAGAGAGCTTTTAGGTTCTTAAAAGGCCTCCTAGTGGACACTTTGGGTAGAAAATTTCTGAAAATCTAAAATTTAGGGTAGGAGGTGGCATTTAGGCTATCAACTTGAACCATATCGACATCAAGTGGACACCATGTCGACATGGAATTGATTTCATGTCGATATGTGATCGATTTTATGACGACATGATTAAAAATTATGTCGACATAGCATCTACATCGTGTTGACATGACATTGATCCTATTTCATAAGAATTCTATGATAAAAATGACTAGCTCCCCCGCCTTTTTGGAACATATTTTATTTTCAATGAATATGAACCATTTTTCTGACAATTTCTAATTTTTGATCAATCTCAATACTCTTGTAGATAACGAGCTTAAAGTAAAAGTAATTACAAATAAAGTAGAGTGCGTTTAAGTTTGTTTTTAAAGTGATATTGATAAATATTTAAATATCAAAACGGAAACTCAAGGTGGAGTTGAGCTAAGAATGAGATTGTAGAGTATATTGAGTTGGGTGTTGGTTTTTTTTTTTAATATTATGCATAAAATGTTGAATATAGCTCAATTAAATTCAATCGATGGCCATTTTAATTGCTCAACAGTTGACATCTAGATGCTGTTTAGTGGTTTTTAATGATTATGTTGTTTATTTTAGGATTATTCAAGACCATGAACTGCTTTGTCGTGAAATAATTGTTAAGCAATAAAATATTTATCGGTAAAATCAATTTATCAAAATACAATTATGAGGGCCCATGTGGGGTGATCAATAAAGTATCTGTCTGTTAATCACAGGGTATGGGCTCAAAAACAACCCGTTGCATTTTTTCCTTGTTGTCGACAAGGTAAATTGTTTTGCGGGGCGCTGTTATTAATGCATAGGGTAAACAAGGTAATTTCTAATATATACCATCAGAGCCAAATTATCAAAAATATGCTTGCTGCACAAACTGAAGCCTAATATATAAAGCGTTTGAACTGTGTTCATGCCAAAGAGGTTAGTCATTTTCCTCGCAGCAAAAATTAAACACAACTTAATGGGCTCAATGAACTGGTAACTCATTAGCATAACTCTAAAAGTTGAGGTGGTTCAGTATAAACTGCAGGTCTATTAATACTTAGAAAATTCTCTGAGGACTCACCCGGTCCCCATAGGCGTGGGTACAATAGGCCTTATAATTATTATATATTCAAAATGCGTAGAAAATTTTAATGAGTCCAATAAACATTCCCAAATTGTTTTGAAAACACAAAAGTTATTTTTTCAACCCACTAAGCACGTTGTGCTAATACTAGTTACGTTAACCATAGACGAATAAATAAGATGTCCAGAAGCATAGTTTAGTGCTTTGAAGAACCAATTTTGAGGACAAGATTTCAAAAGCATGTTGTTGAATAAAGTGCTATAATATATAATATAATAATAAGGCCTATAGGTACCCTATTGGAACCAGGGGAGTCCTCATATTTCAGAGAA
>JXPH01026044.1:3548-20515 GCA_001014845.1 Mochlonyx cinctipes
GTGTTCATCATTTTATAGCCGATGATCATATGCTTCCGTAGCACATGTGTCAGAGCATTCGCTTGGGAAGCGGAGACCACAAGTTCAAACCGCGGTATGCGTTGTTTTTTTTTAAATGTAAAATCCTAATTTTAGATAACCCGAATCATCGGGTTGGGATATTGTCCCGATTTAGAACCCGAATACTCAGCAGATGAAAATCGGATCTTTTTTCCCGATATTCGGGAATTTTTTTTAAGTCATGCTCCTCTCCTAACGTCGCTCCGGGTAATAAGGGCTACCATTAGGGCCGTACTCATTATTGATGACGTTACGCCGTTTTATTATAAAAATTAATCATTTTTGGTATAAAAATGTCGACTTTGTACGGGAGCCCACAGAAGCCTTTGTCCGATTGGACTAAAAATTTATGAGCATATGGGTACTAATTGATGGTCTTGGTCAAATTTTCAAAAGATTTTATTAATACATGTGTGATTGATATCGTTTTTATCAATAAAATGACGAACTTTTGTATGGGAGCCCACAGAAGCCTTTGTCCAATTTTGCTCTCATATAAATGAATCGCGTGTCGTTATCAAATGAATACTTTTTCCAAAATTTCAATTCGATCGGACAAACCGTCTACGAGTTTTCTTGAGACAAAAAAAGTCTCGACAGATCGCGGGCTCGCGGGATCGCCCAACCGACTAACAGATGTCCACCCAATTTTGGTCGGGAATGATTCCTAGTGGTCCAAAACTTGTTTTAATTTTCGGACCAAATGCATGACTTTGACTTTCAGTTAAAATAAAAACATAATTTAAAAAAAATCATGCTTACAAAGTTATCAAAATTAAAACCAAAAATTTCCCGTAACATTAGAGACTAAAAAATAATTATGCCCGTAAAGGGTTAAATTTTAGATGGTTGAAAACCCCAGCATTCGTTTTGAAGAACGTAAAGTTTTTCCAAAGAAAAATTGCGTCATGCAGTGTAGAAATTTTATCGGAAATACAGGCGTTATAGATTCCATTGGTGGAGTAGATATTTTATCGGCGATATTCATTATTTGTGTGCCCGAATACTATAGAGCTTTAGTAATGGCTCAAGGGATCTCAATTCACTTCTACTCATTGTCAATTTAATTCGTCTGCATATCTCTTTGAATAGCATATCTCTGGCACAATTCGCTAAACTTAAAAATTAATTATAGAAGAAAAAACTTTTTTAATCATTTTTTGCTCGTCTGAAGCGTGAATTATTTTCAAGTTGATTAGAAATCGGAAAATATTTTACTTTTTATTTACACTTAAAAGTCAATATTGAAACGGAAACAGAATGTTCAACATAAAATAAACATAAATTACCCTTTTTTGTAGAGGATTTTCCTTCATGCTGCTGTACGGGAAAAGAAAAAGAGGAAATACAGTCTGAAGATTATATTATGATGTGTGTGCAGAAGAGAGATTGGGAAGTGAAGGCAGAAGAAAAGGAGGATGTTAAGAAGTGAGTTTTTTATCATTATAATTTAAAGCATTTTTGCACATACACTAAATGTGCTTATAAAACTTAGTGTGATGTGTTTCGGTGTTTTGAGTATTCACACTTTAAAGCCGATCTGGCTTCTATAGTTCTGTATAGGTCTAATAGTTGATAGCTTTAATAAACGCCTACAGATTATGCAATTTATGTTTCTACAAAATAAAATTTAAAGCTTTAATAAACTCTTACTAAATTCGCCTAAAATTATGCAAATTGTGTTGTAAAAATATTAAGTTTAAAAAAAATGACGAGCTTTTGTCCACAGAAGTCTTTGTTCGATTGGGCTCTCATTTGAATGGATCACGTATTCACCGTGTGGGAGTTTTCTTGAGACAAAAAAGTTGTGGTCAAATGAATGAACGTTCACCCAATTTCGGTCGGAAATGATTCCTAGGGGTCCAAAACGTTTTTAATGTTGATCTGCGCTATTTCCATTTTTTGACCAAACCCAATACTTTAACTTACAGAAGTTAAAGTAAAAAAGTTCCAAATCTCGCAATAAAAGATCCGATATTTCATCTGTCAAGTTTGGAACAGGAACAATATCACTTTTAAAATTCGAGTTTTTTTTTTCAAAAACAAAATTCACTCTGAGGTTCGAACTCACTAGGAGAAATTGAATTATGATGTTGAGTTGTGGTAACGAACTTGTTTTTTCTGACAACGCAAACTTTCTTGGTGCGAAAGAAATTGTTGTAAAAAAATTTTTTTTGCACTTCGGGCGCGTTGACGATGTGCTGAATAATAATAATAATAATATGTGCTGAAGAGGCATATGATATTTTTGCTATAAAATGATGAACACTTTTAAAAGTTTATTTATTTGAGGTAGAACATGAGCATTCAGGTCCGATATTTTCACCAGAATTTCGACCCGAAGGTTGTTTGATCTGACTCTCGATTTATTTGACTTAGTGTGTGGGCTTTTTACAGTGTCTTTAGTTCCTTATCTGCAGATATGCTGAATAGTTTTAAAACGTGCTTCCTCTGTGTATTTTCCGCTGGCTACGAATCCGCTGTTTCCGGTATAGTAAAAATGGTCAAAATGGTAGAAAAATGTCCAAGGTCTGGTCAAATCGTCTCTTCCACCAGATTTATTTATTTATTGATTTTAGTTTGGTAATTACACTTAAACAAACTAAGAAAACTTAAATTTTTTGAAAATTGGATATATGTACGTGGATGTATTCCCCCGAACAAGCGGTCCGGAGTTTACAATCCAATTTAAGTGTCCCCTCACTAATTGTGCAGTTCCGGTTTG
This sequence comes from Mochlonyx cinctipes, assembly GCA_001014845.1. NCBI lineage: Eukaryota > Metazoa > Arthropoda > Insecta > Diptera > Chaoboridae > Mochlonyx > Mochlonyx cinctipes. The sequence goes on from JXPH01026044.1 coordinate 6,334, forward strand.
AACTCTATTTTCAATTTTGTGCGGCTATCCTCCTTAAAGTAAATAAATAGGTAGCATAATTCATTATGTCTGTTACTTACTTGGATGCAAGGAACCCATGAAAATTCGTAAAACCAATTTTAAGGACATAAAAACTTTCAACCGTGCCAAATATATATTCCAAGTTGAGTATGTGATACTAGGTTTTAGTATGTGTTTGGACGATTTGAATAATAAAGGACCAGGCCGATACGGCTTCATGACTTTAACTTCTATAGTTTTTTTTCTATGCCTCCGCTCCTAACGTCGCTCGTACTGATTAGGTTATTGATGACGTCACTCCGTTTTACTATCAAAATTCATTATTTATGGTATAAAAATGTCAACTTTGGGCTAAAAATTGGTAGGCATAAAACGGGTACCATGTAATAGTCTTGGCCAAAATTTCATTAACAAATGATTTATTGATGTCGTTTTTATCGATAAAATGAATGGGAGCCCGCAGAAGCCTTTGCCCGATTGGGCTAAAAATTGACAGACGTAAAACGAGTACCAATTAACAATTTTGGCCATAATTTCAAAAGATTTTATCCATAAATGTCGGATTTAGAGTTATTTTCTCGATAAAATGACGAAATTTTGCATGGAAGCCCACAGAAGCCTTTGTCCAATTAGGATAAAAAATAATAGGGCATAAAGTGGGTACCAATAAATAATACCAATAAATAATTTTGGAATAAATTTCAAAATATTTTATTCATAAATGTGTGATTTATATCGGTTTTATCGATATAATGACGAACTTTTGTATGCTAGCCCACAGAAGCCTTTGTCGGATTGGGCTCTCATATAAATGGATCACATTTCCTTATCAAACGAATACTTCCACAAAAACGTGTATTAAAATTTATTTGGGCGATTTTCATTTTTGGACCAAACGCATGACTTTCACTTCTAGAAGTTAAAGTAAAAATCAGNTCACTTCTAGAAGTTAAAGTAAAGAAAATGTAAAATTAACATTAGCTTTCCATTTTCATCTCCTAAAATAGAAATAAAAATACCCACTGTTGTCCAATCAATTAATTAACATCATTTGATGCAGGTACTCTAAAAATTACCCTTTTCATCCAATTTCAAATCTAATTCTACATTTTATATTGAACAAAATGTTAATTTACAAAATTGATTTAAAGACATTTTCACTTATTTCCCGAATGGTCAAATGGGATGTACCCGTTCTAAATTTAATTAAAACCTCTCGAGTAAAATTTTAAAATTATTTTTATAAAAAACTTTTTGACTCTCCGAGCAAAAAATAAATTGTTGCAAAAATGTAATTAAACCCTTCAATTTATCAATTAAAGGAAAATTACTATTTCCTCTACAAATTGTCAATTCAATTAAGAAAACACGTCTTCCAAACGAAACGAAATATAATATTTTGCAGCTGGGAGAGTTTTATAACAAAATGGAAACTCAATTAATTGTAATTGTAATGTAATGAAGCTTTTAACTATCTGCGTCATATATTTTAGTGTCATGTCTCTCAATTCAAATTTTTCTACGAGTGGATTAGAGGAAAGAGAGAAAAACCACAAAACCATATAAAAAAAATAAACGAAAGTCCGATAATACGTTTTTCCCCCAACTCCACTTCCTTTCCACCCATCGGCATCGACCGAACCACCGGACGTTCCTCCCACATGAATAATATCTTGAGGCGACATGTTATGAAATTTAGCAATAAATCTTCAATTTTGATCAAAATATAGCATTTCAGTTTGAGGTTAAGACGTTATTTGAGTGGGTGTGGATAGGATGCGGAGTGGAGTACGATGTTAATGTTTATTCATTTTGTACGATTTTTATTATGTTAACTTTGGACAGCCATGCTAAGGCTTTCAGTATGCACTGAGAAAAAAGAAATTGCCAATTTTGTTGACAAAAAGTTCACCAAACGTAACACAAACAGTCCCATAAAAAATTTCGCGCAACGTAATCTTTTCTGAAAAAATTCTGCACGTTACGCTCAACGAACATAAAACGGGTGGAAGCACTCTAAAAGTAACGTTCAAGGTAAATGCTATAAATAATCATTTTTATGTAAAATAAACTCAAAGTTTCTATTTTGAGCTGTATCCAACAGGTCAATGCTAATTTTTTAAGTGAAAGGAACCTAGCCGATCCGGCTTCATGACTTTAACTTTTATTGTTCTATTCAAATTAAATTTCACGCGGGAGGGGTCTAATAGTGGATAGCTTTAATAAACGCCGACAGATTATGGAATTTCCTTTTCAATAAAATCAAATTGAAAGCGTTAATAAACTCGCCTAAGATTATGCAATATGTGTTTTAAAAAATCGAATTTAAAGCTTCAATAAACTCAAACGCATGACTTTCACTTCTTAGAAGTTAAAGTAAAAATTGACTTCCATAGAACTTTTTAATCTTTCCACATCTGGAGCTCCCAAAATGTGGACAGGACGAAAGAAAAAGTCGGAAACTGCAAAAACTTGCTCATCAGAACACAAGCAAGTTTTTTCCGGCACAATGGCTTTGAAGTTTGAATGGTCCTTTGAAAAACGGATTTTTCAAATATCAATTTGAATACTAATTTTATTTTTCTAACTAAAACTAAGTCATAGTTGTGAAGATTTCATCTGTTTCGGACCAACCGTTTAAAAGTTAAAGGTTTTAAAAGAATGAACCTGGCCAATCCGACACCACAACTTTCACTTCCATAGTTTGTTTTCTATACGCCTCCGCTCCTACGTTGCTCCAGCTAATAAGGGTGCCTGGAGGGCGTACTGATTATTGATGACGCCACTCCGTTTTATTATAGTATAGATTCATGATTTTTGGTATAAAAATGTCAACTTTGTATGGGAGCCTATAGANGAAAATTGGTAGGCATAAAATGACCAAACCTTCAAAATATTTTATTAATAAATGTATGATTTATATCGTTTATATCGATAAAATTACGAACTTGTGTATGAAAGCTACAGCTACAGCCTTTGCCTGACTGGGCTCAAAATTGGCAGGGATGAATTGGGCATTAATTAATGTTAATGACTTAAATTAAAAAATATTTTATTCATAAATGTCGGGTTTGGAGCGATTTGATCGATAAAATTACAAAAATTTGCACAGAAGCCTTTGTCCAATTGGGCTCAAAATCAGTAGGTCTCGTCGCACTATTAGAAAACTCAAAAATTTTAGACAAATCGGAGTTCACGTTTCTGAGACGTTAATTTCGACAGCAAGCGAAGGTAGTCCGATCGGTCTCTTCCAAATATTTAGTACCTAATTAGTACTATTTTGTACCACTTACGGCGTTATTAGTGCCTCAACCGTTTCCGGATTATTGCAGTTTTTTGCTGGCGGCAGATTCGCTGGCAAACCAACTTTTTATTTTTGCTCTTTAAATGATAGCTATGAATTAGTACCTTTTAGTACCACCAATGTCCGAATCGGTTCTTCAACCGTGGTGCGTCAAAGAATTGCCATCCAACATACAACCACCAAACCGACATACAGACATCATCCCAATTTTGTCCACTTCTGCTTCTACTAGCGTTGAGTGACGCCAGGTGTTTTTCAGTCATCCTCTTCTTCTGCTACCTTGTGGGTTGTACACAAGTGCTTGATGACAAATTTTTTCGGGACTTGTCCTGAGAGTGTGCCCAATCCAACAAAAAAAATTCCTATATACGTATCTCAAGATTGATATCCTCCTGTTCAGTTTTTTGACACAATTCTTCATTGGCAATGCAGCTTGGCCAAAAGATACGTAAGATTTTGCAAAGACAAACGGTTGACGAAGACTTGTATTTTTCGTTTTGTGTTCTCTGTAACGAGCCAGATCTCACAGCCATATAACAGTACAGAGAGTACGCATGATCTAACTATGTTGATTTCAGATCTGGTGCTATACTTCGAAGAGCACCATATACGATTAAGGACAATGAATGCAGCACGCCCTTTTTTAATCCTGGTTTCAACATCTTTCAGCTGTACCACCGTCTTCGCTAATACTCCCCAAATATTGGAATTGCGTTACTTACTCTATGGGTTTGTTGGTGAAGATTAGAGGAAGATTGAGGCTAAATTTATGCGCATTTATGTCGTCTTGCTAACGTTGATTTTCAGCCCAACTTTAGCAGACTCTCGTTCTAGGTCGTTCACTTTATGTTGCATGTCCATGTGCTAGCTCATATTTATCGTCAGCCAAATCTAGTGACTCCAATCTCTCTCGTGGTATGAAGGCTTTCCAAATGATTGCTCGTGGCTTGTTTTTTGTTGCTCGTATAGTATATATTTTAAAAAAATTGGTAAAAAAAAACATTTCAAATGAGATGGAAATTATTCTTCCTGAACGTACATAATCGTTAGGCGCTAACAGTGTGTGACCCCATTTTTATATTACACTCCTGTCCCGATTCGGAAACCATGATGTGTACTTTAGCTTATTGCTATTTCCTTCTGATTAAAACGTCAGTCAATAGCCTTCTAGAACTTCTAAGTCTTCAGAAAAGTTATTTAGATTGAACTGTGAAGCCTAATTTTGACAATCATCTAGCGGACTGATATTTTTGGACCAAACTTCATCTAATAATGTCTCTGATGCTGTTTGACTTACTCTGCAATTACGAGATTTATAAATGTGTTTAAAATCAGATTTTTAATTTGAAATCAAAATAATAATAATAATAATAAATTGCTCTTCATTGATGCCACTCCACAGCCGTCAGAAATACAAAAGATGAGAAAGGCCAATACAGAAATGCATATGAACATTGCATAATTTCATAAAACCATAAATAAATTGGAATCATTGAGATGAACTTGATTTGATATTAAAATTAAATATCTGGAAATATCCGAATCAAAGTCTAGTTTAATTAAAATTCATATTTTGAAATCGGTTTAATCCACAAAGTCCGTTTAATTTCATGAATAAAACAGCACCAAGGAAATTAATTTTAATTATTTCTATTGTATGCTGGATGCAGAGGATGCTGAATGTTGCTTCCCCCTCTGATTGTTGACCATAATCGCATCATCAATCTATCGAGTTAACCTAAAAAAAACCACTTGAACACTTCAAATTCGCACCAAGCTCTCTTGACAAGTGAAAATTAAAAGGAAATTGTGTTTATTTTTCCTCTCTTCTTTCAACAGTTCAATCCACAACAAAACCTCTTCACCATCATCATTGAGGAATGAAATATATTAAAATATATTTATTTTCATAAAAATCAAATCAAATTTCCTCCAGTAAAAAAGGAAGAAGAAGTAGAAGTAATAATCACAGAATCAAAATGAAAATGGAAATGAAATGGAGAGGAAGTGTAAATAATGTACATCAATGTCAACGCAAAAGATGGCAAAATGAAACCTTATTTCCCAGAGTGAGAAACATTTTCTTATTTTTCCGATAATGGCTTTGAGACTAGATTGAATAGAAAGGATATGGATTTAGGCTTTTTGCTCTTGTGTGGGATTTTGAATTACGGCTGATGGTTATTCTGTCTGTTTTGGATAACATGATTGAATTTATGCAAAATTCTGTCGAGAGAAAAAGAGTTACTAATTTTTGGATTGAACCATTGCTTGAATTAATATTTAAATTTGGTTTTATGACCGCGGCTATTTCTGGTTTCACTGCACGACCCTTAAGTTTTTAGTGAAAAACTTGCAAACATAATTTGGAACAGGTACAGGACAAGAAACTGTAAAAAATAGTATCTTTCGACACTTGGACGAAATAGAAAAAAAATTTCATTAAAAAAGTTCTTTGAAAATAGGGTGCATTATGTGGGATTTTTTAATTATCGGCAGAAATAACTTTCTTTAACTAGGGTGCATTGTATGCAATAATGTTAATTTTACTGTATCGTAATAATTAAAAAAATTCTTTGAATACAGGGTGCATTATGTGGGGTTTTTGAATTATCGCAAAAAATTATTTTCTTTAACTAAAATTCATAATCATTTAAGAAAAAAAGGTGCATTGTGTGCAACAATGTTAATTTTTCTTACCCTAATCACCATGCACGACTGTTAAAAGGTGCATCTATTGCTGTAGCAAAATTTCTAGTCCACCAACTTTGGTTTGATTTGAAGCTCTCAAATTCATTTGGCTGAATAATATTGATAAATTATTATTATTATTATTATTGAATTTAAGAGCTTCAAATCGATGTATCTCTTGACAGCCATGCGAATCACTAAAAAATATTCTCAGAAAAAAAGGGTGCATTATGTGGGGTTTTTTAATTATCGGCAAAAAATTACTATCTTTCACTAAAACTCATAATCAATGAAAGAAAAAAGGGTACATTGTGAGTAATAATATTAATTTTACTGTATCGTAATCTTAAAAAAATTATTTGAAAAAAGGGTGCATTATGTGGGGTTTTCTAATTAAAAATAAGTTATAAATTTATTTTTTTATTTCGACCAGATATCCCAAATACTTTTTTTATGATTCGGCCAAATGCCCAAACTTGAAAATAGAATTGCCTTATGGATTCGATTCAGCCCCTTTTGGTTTGGCCAAACGGCCTTCTGCCTTATAGCCTTCGGCCATATGTTCCAACCCCATATAGTAGAAATGATAGATAAATTTCATCGTCCTGAACAGGACCTGGGCAGGTTGCAGAGCTCAGAAGTCCTGCATCGATTAAATCAACACCTTATTCGAGATGCGCTCCCAATTGTAGGTATCACATGTTCATGAATTACGAAAACGCATTTGACTCCTTCAATAGGGTTATTATGGTTTCAATTGTGGAGTGTACTTCAGGATTCCAACTTGTCTGAACCCTTTGAGATACTTTCGGGTGTTTATTTTCACCGCTGCTGTTCCTTCTCCTTCTCGCTAAATAAAATTTACTGAATTAGCTGTGAAATTCACTGATTTTAAGAAAAAAAACATGACGACTGAATAAATCTGTTATTTTTGTTTACTACTNTATTTTCACCGCTGCTGTTCCTTCTCCTTCTCGCTAAATAAAATTTACTGAATTAGCTGTGAAATTCACTGATTTTAAGAAAAAAAACATGACGACTGAATAAATCTGTTATTTTTGTTTACTACTCAATCGGATGACTAGATTCATAAGTAATTTATGCAATCATCTTATAGAAATATTCCGAATTTTAATTTTTAATTCTGCAGAAATATTCGATGGTCAGGAGTTTTTCGTAAAATCGGTAAATTTCACAGCTAATTCGGTAGCGTTTATTTAGTGTGTTTTAGATAGAATAGTGATACGAGCAACAAGGAATCATTTGTAACTCCCTTATACCGAGAAAGGGATTGTAGTCACTAGATTTTGATAAAGATAAATGTAAGCTAGCACATAAGCTAGTGGAAATGCAACATAAAGTGAATGAACTAGAACGAGACTCTGCTAAATTTTGCCTAAAAATTAACGTTAGCAAAACGAAAGAAATGCACATAAATGCAGGTTCCAATCTTTCTCTAATGCTTGTCAACAACACAATAGAGCGAGTAGCGCAATTTCAGTATCTGTGGAGTATTGTTAGCGAAGATGACGGTGCCAGCTAAAAATGTTGAAACCAGGATTAAAAAGGGCGGGGTGCATTCTTCGTTTTGAATATGATTTGTATATGATCTATAGATCATGCGTATTGTCTGTACTATTATATACGGTTGGGAGACCTGCGACTCGTCCTAAAATGAAAAATACAAGTTTCCATCATTCGTTCTTCGTAAAATATTGGCCACACTGCATTATGAAGAATGTGGCAAAGAACAGAATAGAAGGATATACGCAGAAAAAAATTTGTTTATAGGTACTGTTGGTCCAACGTAATATTACGTTCGTGCAACATACTTTCCAAACCCGATTCAAAAATATTACGTTCAAAGAATATAATATTATGTCACTTGAGCATTATTTTACGTTGATGCAACTTAAAGAATGGCTTCCATTTTTAGTAAGTTATGTCAGCAGAACATAATATTACGTTGCCACAGCATTAAAAATTACGTTGCCTTAGTATAGTAGAAAAATCTTTTATACTGAAAAATTACGTTCTCTCAACGTAATTTTTTCTGAGAGTACTTTTGCCAATTTTGTAGACCAAATAGAACATTTTTCCTCAAGACCACGAATTTTAAAATTTTACTAACGACGTAACCGTTCATTCTATGCATGGATGTGCACAGAAGAAGAAAAGCTGAAAATTCTAATTTTGCAATAAAAAAGAATGAATAAATTTTTTCACCGCATGAATATTGAAGAGAAATTGATAATATGAAAAGTGCTCAAAGGATAACTTTTCATTGTTGGCTCCTCTGCTTGCTTATTGATGGAAAAGTAATGGAAAAGCAATGGAAAATTGAAAATAAAAGGCAAGATTGTCGACTCACAATTCGCATACAAAAATAGAAATCATAAAAGGCGGTAGGAGGAAAATCGGGTTTTCGCTTTCAGTAAATGTGCTTAAATACATTTTATTGAATTTTCCTTTCAATAAAAATGAGAAAACAAATAAAAAACATCTTCAGGAATGACTGTTGCTTAACAATATGCTACATTTCCCATTTTGTAATAGGGTAAAGTACCCAATAATTAAACTAAAAATCTGGAAACTAGATAGGTATTTAAAATCCTTTCTCTTTTTGAATATTTTTAAGATTTTTGTAGTTTTCAAACAGTTATTGGGTATTTAACCCTACTGAAAGCAAAAAATAGAGTGCGAAAAATATACATTTATTTTATAATTTGAAAGAGTTTGGGGAAAATCGTTCAACTCTCAATACTGTTTACAAGCGAATAAACTTCGATTGAATTTCGACAAGTGCCAATGTCAAAGCCAGCAGCCATAAAAGATTATTTCTTAATCGAAATACATTTTCAAGAGGAAGCTTTTTGGCATTAAATTTGCTATCTAAAATTTTAATGACAACTAAAGTTTAAACTATTTCTATATTTTTTCTAAACGATTCTGCTTTGCCCAAAAACTGAATTTTCTAAGTAATGAAGCAACAATTATTGTAAACTAAGCATGTGCGAATTCGCGAAAATGAGAAATTCAAAAACATACCACCCTAAAAAGTTGCCATTTGGTCCAAGAATAATCCTTGATTTTTTCAGATGTTTTGAATTGACCGTTAATCACCGGCCATTTTAATTTTGTACTTTTAACCAAAAATAACGGTCTTTTTAAACTACACTAGCTCTTGTTGGTCCGATCATCTTAAAATGTTGTAAAAACTTGCAGATATTTTATTTAGAAACATTTTGAACACTTGTTGACTTTTATCGAACCACTAGTTCTTGAGATATTTCAAATTGACCGTTAGTATATTTTGTATGAAAACTCGGAAAACTGGAAAATCTTGAACTAGGTAAATTAGTACCAGAAACAATGTTATTTGGGGGTTTTTTTAGAATGCTGAATTCAAATTTGACATCATCGGAAAAAATGACCTGTAAAAATTTGTCAAAATGATAAAAATTGGTTCATTGGTTCCACTGGGACCGTTTTTAGGGGCTTAGGAGTGTGCCATGGACGCAAAATCAAATTATTTTTATTGTCTTAGTATGCTAAATACAGGATGAAAAACCATTGAAATTTTACTATTTTGAAATCGAATGAGAATTGGTGAAATTAGAGCAAATTCCAAACTTTGACCCCAAGTTTCCAAGAACAGTTTCTAAAAAAGTTTGACACTAGGGTATTGAAATCTGAAAGGTCTTTGGGACCAGGAACTTCCAGAGTTTTTGAGCTCTAGTGATTTTAATGAGCTCAAATTTGGAATATAAGTTTTTGGTAAGTAAACAAGAACAGTTTTAAAAAAAGTTTGACATCGGGATCTAAAGGCTCCTAGGTACCAGGACCTTCCAAAATTCGTGAGTTTTAATGATCGGAATAAGTTCAAATTTGGAATATAAACTTATAGCAAGTGCCCAAGAACAGTTCCTATGCAAAATTTGGGATGATGTTATCCAATCTTCATGATTCTCACAATATCATTCCCGTTAACCAATTTTGATCAGATTTTTTCAAATCTACAACTGCTCATATTTTGGAATTAGAAGAACTGCTATTTTTCTTCTCTTGTGCTGACTGGGTCATTATTATCTTTGTATTTTTTGTAATTTAAAAAATATTTAAATCACATCAACCACAACGGGTGGTCTGGTAACTGAGTATAAATAGAGCGGCAACTCAGAATTTTCGATCAGTTTTTCTTTCTTTCTTGGTTGGTTTAAGTTTCTTTCACATTGAGAATGATGAAGGCAATGTTTTTCAACATTCTACTATCTTTATTGTTAATCATTTGCCCAGTATTTGCAGAGTTTGAAAATTTATACGAATCCTCTGTGGGTTGCAAAATGTACATTCCGCCAACGAATGAGGGTCTTCCAAATTTTATGTCGACAAGTGATTTTAAGCATATCGTTAAAAAAGAATTTTCAACAGCCCTAAGATTCGGGATTGTTGGAGAAGATGCCATTTTTCACTTTTCACCTGTTAAATTTCCAACAAACGGGGAAATAATTAATGGACTTGGTAACTTGAAAACGTACTTAATTTTAAATTGTATTTAAATTAATTTATTTTTCAGTAATGGCCGGTTGCCACAATCAATGTATTCACCTCAGAAAATACACAAGAAATAGTGAAAAAGAAATTTCAAACACTTTAATAGAATCAGCATCACATTCGACTCCAAACCTCATTCCAGCACACCACCCGATGATGTTCACAATTGAATTCTTCAATTCAGGAAACTTGACGTTGACAAAAGATGGTGAAACCGAGCCTTTACATGTGATAAAGGAGGGTTTTCCATTCACTTTCGTTGGATTTTTGAACTATGCACAATCTCCTAAAATTATTTATTTTTTTGATTGTCCCATCCACAAAAAAGATGTTTGTGTAACAGCTGCGAATTTAAAAGTTGAAATTGATATTCATGTACAATAAAATAACACTTTCTATATTGATAACGATAACACTTCGACCTAAACTTAGTAATTAAATTCAATTTAATTAAAAAGATTTGCAAGAGAATAAAATTAAATTTTTATTTTATGACTTTTGACCTCTTTTATACTTTCTTATCAATTTTTTTTTTTTCAAGATTAATTATTATTTCTCAATTTTGAAACTTTCTAAATTTATTGTAATGTCAATTGACTGTTTGCCATCTGACTTTTTTTTTGTCTTTGGGTCCATTGGACAATCGAAAAAGTAGGCGTTCAAGCTGCTTGGAACTCCAGTGAATCCTAGGTAGTCTGTTGAGAGATCCTCAATTTTTGTCTTCATGAAAGGAATTTTTTCTCCCAATTTTGTCACGTACAGATCTCCACATTCAAAATACTCAACATCGAACACGAATGGGACTCTGGTGTTCAGCAAGGATGGAGTACTTATCTTATCAAAGTCTGTTTCAGCAATAATATTATTTTCCTGTCTCTGCTTCTTTCGGAATGCTGATAATAGGTTTTCCCAGCCTCCAAGCACTAAACATGTATTGTTATCTACTTACACAGCGTATATTTTTTTCTACTCACTTATTTTATAGAAAACGGTCGAATCAAACGGAAATTTCTTACCCGCAAAGCAAAATATTCCCCAAATTTTTCCTAAAACTCCCAAACGAAATGTTGTGGAATTGTTCATTTCACAATATTTTTAAATTCACTTGTTGCGAAAAAATCAATTTCTTTATTATAATCAAAATTATTGTTGTACTGCCGACACCCAAAAACAGCTTTCATTGAATTCTCGTGTTCCGAAGAAACCATAGAGGTTAGCAAACAGAAAACGAGAGCTAAAATCATTTTGTCACAAACTTTTCACTTCTAATTATAAAACTGGAAGAAATTGCAGTCAAAATTTGAATTTATACTTCGAGACCAAATTACCGCGGTGGTTTATCGAATTTAAATTGTATGGGGTCAACTACAATTTGTCAAAATAGTCATAATCTAAAATAATATTCTAAATTTACCCTGTAATTGAAATTCAGACTGTTTTTGAAGTATTTTAACATCATTAAGAATATTTTTTATTATGGTTTCTTATAAAAAATCAACCTCCACACTTTCTGTTATTTGTATGACTCAGCAACGTTATTCTCAAAGTAATGGAGTGATGTATTAACGGCTATTGCAGTGGGGAGAGGAGAGGTTGACATTACAGGTATAGAAGGCAGCCCCAGCGTGCCTAACACCCAGAATTATCCTACAAAACACTTTCATCACGACACAAGGATATTAATGCCGCGCTAATTATTACAATGAGTTAAATCTCCTTTCTTCGGATATTTCATGATGATACAAGTCTATTGCAAGTCCTGGGGAAATGACTCTTGCTCCCAAATTTTCTGAAACAGTGGATGGAGTGTTTCCGTAACGAGGTTAATATCCGCTTGTCAGTGATATTATCTACTCTAGCTGCTTTGCGATCCTTTAGAGATCGGATCTCGGTTAATGTAGGTGGACCTATTCTATACGAAAAAGCGGCATCGCAAAAGAAAATCATTTGACTAACTAACAATTAAAATACGAGTATATCCTCTGCAAAAATAGAATTAACATCCTTATATGTTTATGTTGTAGAAAACTTTTCATTTCCTTCTGTTGCTTTTCTGATTAAATTTTACATCTGATGATATTAGGTTGTTTAAAACTATTTTTTTATATAATGTCATTTACATTTTCTGCAAAATTTACTTAACTTTTTGGTATGTGATGCTCGCTGTACAATATAGAGTATAATTTTATTCATATCCTATCAAATAATGTGATGTTAGTTTAGTTTATTTCCTCACTCACTATTTGTTGCAAGACAAAACTATTTTGTTTGAGTTTATAAAAGCATTAAACCATATAGAATACACTCTACTGCTCTATACAAGAAGACTACTGTATCGTGGTTTGAAAATGGGGATGAGTGGGCGGTGGAAAAGTAAAAGACATTCCCATATTACATGTCAGGATGATGAAGGGAGCAAATTTAAAACATTTTACTACAAGAATATTATGAGGGATTTGAAAATGAGGAGTTTTTGAACAACAAAATTTAATTTCCTATGTGTCATTCAGCGTGTTCAAACTAAAACTGAAACTACATGGAATAGAACCAGCAAAAACATCATCAACAAGGCATGACGGCTCAGATGATAGAATGCGGTCTCTTATCGTCGTCGTACTTTACACGTAGATGTGCTGGAGCAGAGGGATGAAGTGAAAAATATGCTAAACATAAACAACATATTAAATTAATAGACCATAAACATAATTTTATGTATATGTAATAGTATACGTAGAATAGAACGGTATAGCAAACCAATTTCCATCCACAGCACAACACAAAATAACAAGAGGAGATTGTTACAATAACAATTCCCATAACTCATCCACTTAATCGAATTTTGGGACAGAGATTACGGTATTTACCTAAAACAATAGCTTGTCGATTAAAATGGGCTTGCTTTATAGCGGAGCCAACTACACTCAGTAAACTTCGGATTCTCACATGCACACAGAAAAATCTCGGTTCGATTATAAATATATGATCGTAAACCCCATTTTTAAAATTTAAATCTAATTCATTAAATTTTGTACCCCATAAGATTAAAAATGAAGCAGGCTTTAGTTTTAATCTTTTGTGTTTCAAATTCAATGAATTGGATTACATTTTAAACCTAGGTGTACGGTTATACAATATCAAAAATACCGTCTTTGGGGAAACTTTGATAGACAATGGTTGGACTTTCAAAAGTCTTAATAGACTTAAAGTCTATTTTAGACTTTATGAGACTGGGGGAGGTTTTGATCAGACCTTGAATAGACTAACATTATAAATAGACTTTCCAATGTCTCACCATAGTCTATTTATGTTTTGGACTTAGAAATAAAAATAATATATTTTTACCAAATTTAAGACAGTTTATCCCAAACCTTTTTTGACATTTGTCATCAAAATAAACTACCTATTAAGTGAGAAATGATGGCGATAAATTTAATTTAGAATGAAATTGTAATTTTGTTTTTTTAAGCTAAATACAAATTAATCAAGTTTATGCTTTTCAACACTATCATTCAATAGATAATGAAAAGGTTATGTATTCGTCGAAAAAAGTTGTTCCAGATGGTCTGAAACGTGTAAAAAAAAATTATAAAAAAATTATTGGACGAAAAAAAA
>JXPH01026082.1:3105-16901 GCA_001014845.1 Mochlonyx cinctipes
AATAAAACTTATATAGCAAACACAACAAACAACACGCATATCATCATAATTTCTTATTCATCAATTTGTAAAAATTAAAATTCATTACATGAAAATATGTAAAAAATAAAATAATATTGGTAAAAAATTATTATAAAACAGACTCCATTTGACTAATTTCCTTATCTTTGTTACCGTTTTGAGTTTTCTTGTCGTCGTTGCTGATGATTGTTGTTGATGTAATGTTTGAATTTACTGGTAATTCAGTTGATGGGCTAGGTGCTGTTTTGACTATTTTTGGTACCATGGTTATTGGTTGATCGTCTTCGGCTAAATCTTCGGACGGCTCTTCATCGATTGGTGTTAGCACTTCAACGTGAACTGGTGCATCTTCCTGCTTTCTAAATCTGAAAGAGAGATAGAAGATTGTACACACAGCCAGGTCCTTATTTTCGCTTTTTCAGAAAGTTGCAGTAGTATTTGAAAAAATTTAAATATTGGTACGATTGGTAAAGGTTTACGGATAAGACCAAGGCCAAGAAAGCGCAGGATAAACCCATGAATTTAGCACTCAGATAGAACTAGAAGTTTGCACGAGAGTTTGCACCAAACTCCATCACTAAGTTTCTGAAGTTGGCACTAAACCAAAAGACTAAATTTTGGAAGTTAGCACTGACTTAGTACTAGGTGTTGGAAGTTAGCACTAATACTTCAAACATATTGATTTTGCTATTGCTATTGCTGTTGTTTGTTTTCGATCTGATTTCTTTACATCGAACTTTTAAATTCATACACATTTCTCTACTTTTGAACAGTTTTAATGCTCAAACTTGCCATTAATATATTATTTTTAAGAGTGCATAACGTTGAAACACATTATTTTTCACTATGATTAGGGTTCGACACGAAAAAAATACGTATTGTATATTTCACCCAACAAAAACTGGAAATATTTCTGACGTGTTGGAAATTTTGCTGCAATGATGTGAAAATTTGTTTTTGTGTTAAAAAGTATGAAATTATCATGTTTTATTATGAAAATTTTATTTTTAAGACATTTTAATCAGTTCTGAATAAAACTATTGGCGGTTTATTAACTTTTATTGGGAATTGCCGAAATTAATAAATTCAACAAAGCCAGCAATAGCAATAGCAAAATCAATATGTTTGAAGCATAAGTATCCAACTAGTTTAAATAAGTTAAATTATAGGTGTCTTTTATAATTTCCAATAACATAATTGAGAATGTTTGATGTTGGAGCACTAAAATAAAATTTTGGAAGAGGGCACTAAATTCCAGAGCAAACTTTTTGGAAGAAGCACTAACTTTGTTGTACTATATTCTAGAAATAAGTTACACAGTTTGTAATCAAATCTTATTAGGCAGCGTACCCCACTGATCTGACCACTGATGGAGAAAAATATTTAAACACATTTTCAAAATGCGCTGTACTAACTTGACTTCCTTGATATGCCTACTATCTGGTATGGCAGTACTACGTTTGCCTGAAGCTCGTTTCCCCAAATGGTTCGTTTGCCCCAAGATTATATCCCCGAAGATTGTTCCCTCATTTGAAGGATCACCCTTCCTTGAAAAGAAGTTTTGCCATAGTTAAAAAATATTGCATGCATTTTAAGATTTGAATAAATTTTTAAGCTTTTCTAAAGAAGGGAAAATTCAAGAAAAATCTTCAAATTCAGTTTCGCTTAGTAAGAAGTCCAATAGTTTTAGTGAGTACTTTCTATAGGGTTAAACATTCAGTTAACAAATTAGTATAATGATTCTTCGGACAAACGTACCATTCGGGGGAACAAGCATCGGGCAAACGTACCATTCAGGTAAACTAACTTCGGGGAAGCGATCTTCGCGCAAATGTACTATTCGGAGAAACGACGTTTGCGCAAACGTACTATTTGGAGAAACATAGCATTCGGCGTAACGAGCTTCGGGGAAAAAATATTCGGCAAACGAGTTTCGGGGAAACGTCAATCGGGGAAACGTCAATCGGGGAAATGAGCTTCGGGCAAACATAAAGGGAACGAACAACTAGAAATTGTATTTTCGAAAAGTACATTTAAAAATATTTAAAAATATTGTCAAAGATTTTTTTTAGAAGCTCCAATAGATGTCACTGATATCACAGCTTGAAGCTTTACTATGCCTACCCTGTTTGTGTCCATGAAATGAACGCTTTCAATTTCTATCAAATCAACGAGGGGAGTTTAACTAGCCGTATTATTTATTTGTATTACGCGTATTACGCGTGAATTTTAAGCACATTACCCGTATTCTACGAGTATTTTACGTGTATTTCACGCGTATTACAGATGTATTACACGTATTACAAGTATTACATACGTTTTACGCATATTGCAGCACGCAGGCAATTTCTTAGTCAACTTCCCCTCGCTAATCAATCTAATAGAAGTTGTGATAGTTTTTTTTGTTTTTAAACATTTTAGAATTCACGAGTTTATTACTTTTTACTACTGCTCACGGCAGGATTTGAACCCGTAACATTTGGTTGCTAGGCAAATGAGAACTTAGTTTTAATTTGGTGACAAAACTAAAAATTGTTTAGTGCTATCTTCCAAAATTTAGTTTTTTTAATTTTGAACTAATTTCAGAGGTTTAGTGCTAACAAACAAACTTTTACTCTAAGTTCTTTCTTAGTGCTAAATTCATGACTGTTCCAAAAAAAAACACGGCAGAAGTAATAAATGATCAGCAAAATTAAATAATTTGACAGTAAAATCTATAAAATCAATTTTGAAAATTTCAATGAAATTTACCTCATCATGGCAGGTGCAGCAAAGCTAGTTATGGCCGAAATACCAAAAAGTCCTCCAGCAACGAAAAATGGAATAGAATATGATTGAGTAGCATCATAAATTGCTCCAGCCAATGGAGATCCAACGATTGTTGCAGCACCTCTAAACAAAATTAATAACCCAAAAGCGTTCGTCAATTTGTCCAATCCCAACAAATCAACCAAAATAATTGAAGTTAATGAAATATAACCGGCTGTAAAAGAATAAAATATTAGTTGATTAATAAATTAACACTAAAATTAAAACATACAAATTGCGATTCCAAAGAAGATTGACATTGTTACATAAGCTCCATAGGAGTGGCAGAAAGGCGTCATAGAAACAGCTACCGTAGAAATAACTAAACAAATATTGTTCAAAAATAGGGCATCCACTTTAGGAAAGTCAGCAACGTATCCACAAATAATCCTACCAAATGTGTTTGTGATACCAATAATCGAAAGTAAAAATGAGGCGGAGTTTTGCTCGATGCCCTAAAATAATAATTTATTTAATAAAATTCTTGGCTAAGAATGAAATTAAGGGAAAAGTTACATCTAAAACAGCAGCGTCAACCAAATAAACGAAAGGAACATAAAGACCAGCCATACCAAAGATGTTCGAGATTCCAATCATCATGAAGACCGGATCTTTCAACAAGCTTACGTCCAGCATTGCTCCGATTGCATTTTTGAATGATTCTGGTAGCACGAAACAAGGACATAAGTCGTATTCTGAAATTAAAAAAGCAGTTTATTAAGGATTGTTATTTTTAATATTGAAATATACTAACGTTCACGTCCTTTCTCAATATCTTCAGGTCTCGCATCGTTCCGATGATCTCTTTCGTATTTTGTCAACGACACAACAGAGTTTCTGTAGTTTGTCAATGATTTCTGCGATTGGTATTCTTTGAGGTTTGTCACTGAGCCAGAATAGAAAATATCCTTACGTGATAATGGACGCACCATGACCGGACGTTCGGCACGGAGGGATGTTTTTGATGTAAACATTGATTCATTGTCCTAAAATTTAGCGGCCAAGTGAAATTAGTAAAGTATTGACATTTTTTATTCAGAAAAAAACTTTATAACAACATCAATACAAAATGGAAATGCATTTTAGTACATGAAAAGTAAAACATTATTAGAAAGATTAAGATTATACTTTAATATACTGCAAATATCTTAACTACCTATTTACCTACAGATTTAGATTGATAGGTTTGTATGAAATTAATTTTAAGATAGCACTAATAATCTAATTTTAGCTATTGGAATCTTAGAAAATATAGGTAAAACAAACCAGTTTTGTGTTACTAGTTCGGGCAATCAGCCTACTCAAATATTTAGTAGAAGGGCAATTAGTAGCTTTTTAGGGTTTTTAGGACTATTTTGGGTGCTGAATGAATCTCCGTATTGGGTGGATTGATTTAGCAAAAATGCAAATTACAAAGCTATTCCCCACCAAAAAGTTTTGTATTGATCCCCTGATTTTTTTGTTATTTTTTAAATGATGTTCCCGATGCGAGCCACCACCGGTTCAAAGTTTACCAGTCGCCGGTACACTGATATTCATATTTTTTAATAATATACAAAACTATGAAACATAAAGTATTGTAAAAATTTGAGTATCTCTTCTAGAGCTCAAAAACCTGTTTTTTCTAAGAAAAATTTAGTTTTTCTGAAATTTCTCAATAATTTACAGTTTAGGAGCTTTAGAAGGGTTCAAATGTTTTTAATTTTTTTGTTTTACAGTTTTGTATATTATAGAGGTCTAGCAAAATTAAAAAAATAAAAATAAAACAAAATTAATTTGTACCGGGACCGGTAAACTTTGAACCGGTGCCGCGCATCAGGAACATCATTTTAAAAATCCCAAAACTCAGCAGTGCAAAACACAACTTTTTGGTGGGAGCCAGCTTTGCCATTCGGCGTTTGAAATTCCATCATCCAAAATTGATCCACCGACCACCCCACTGTATGTTGGAAATGATCTAATCAATCAAAATCTATTCTTCGAAAAAAATATTTCACTTTTTCTAAAATATTGCATCTCTGAAATCATTTAAAATATCCAGAAAAGTGTTCAAAAAAAATTATAAATTTGAGTTCCCGGTATGTCGAGAAATGGAAACTCTAGAATCGAGCAAAGCGACAAAAACGTCTAGTGGTCATTCGGCACCACCCCCAACTAATTAACAGGCAAATCGACCAGCTTTTCGATATCGAAGCAGAATCACACGACTTTTGCCGGTGAAATCGTTGGTTACATTTTTCTGAGTGTATAGCAATCCAGAATATCAGGGATTCTTGGATTTTCCAGTCCAACGTATTGATGTATTTCAATGAATCCACGAAGACAAAATTCATCTTTTGGAGCTGGTTTGTGTAGTTTACAAAGCAGGTTTTTTTGCGGCTTTCAAGAAGTTTTGTCTAGAGTATTTTAGTTTGATAAAATAAGGAAACTCTAAATTAGATTCCGAACCGGTATGTACGAAATTCAATTTACATAAAATGATTTTGCTGATTTCTTTGAGTATTCTAACAAGATCAAATAATGATTACTAAAATTTGGTTAAATTGAACTACCATTTTGACCAGATTCTATAACCTAACTTCAAAATACCTCTAGCAGTAGGCCCAGGTTTCAATTATTATAATAAGTATAAAGATGAATGGGGTTACATTATAGCAATCTCTAGGAATCAAAAGAGATGGAAAATCCCATTGACCGGCAGAGTTCTAAAGGGGCCATAGACCTTAAGTGTGCTTACTCACTCACACAGAATAACAAGTACACAATTGAATCTTGTTTACTTTAAGTATGTGTTCTCTTCTATAATTTTGTTTAGTTTAGCTATTTTTATCTTAGTGCCTAGCCTAGCTTCATAACTTCACATCAAAATATGTTCTCTGGGGAGACAAATCACTCTCTTATTTGAAAAAAAAATTACTAACAATAACAAAGCTAAAACTTACTACGACTGTGAAAAAACATTGTTTCTCCTAGCAAAGCTCACAACCAACAAAAACGAGGTTGGTTAGGGCAAACAAGATTTTATCAGTTACGGTAACAAAGATCTTGATTCTCCTCAAAATAAAACTTGTTTGGTTTAATCTTCTCGGTAAACAAGATCGTGGTTGGGTGAAACAAGATGTTTAGCTAAGTATTTGTCACAAAAAAGATCTTGTTCGACCTTATTTATGAAAATTCTGTCAAAAACGAAATATTGTTTCTCACAATAAGATTTTATTGTTGACAGTCAGAAATCTAGGCTGATTGGAACAAGTATCTTGTTTGAGAAACAAGATGTTGCTTCGACCAAACAATAATTTCGGTTAGAAAAAAGAAACCTAAAATAATGTGACAGTGACGGGCCCGGAAGTCACGAGACCCGCCTCTTATCCTCTCATCTTAGTCAGAATGTAATTTTTACTTGAATGAGATAGTAATTTGTCATCTACGCACCAAAAATTCGTGAGGCCCTGGGGTTTTGAATGTACTAGCATGAAATTGTTAAATGCATATGTATGAAAAATTCGATTATGAAAATGAGAGTATCATGAAAATATAGCGCTGAAAACCGCCAACAATATAGTTCTCGTACTATTTATTGGCTTCTATTAAATTTTTAATTAAACTACTCAGAATTAGTTTTTTACCCAAATTAGTTATTGCGCCTTAATAACCCAATTAGTAATAATAAAATTTAAATTAACTACTCAAAATAATTTCCAATCTAAAAATAACTTTCTACAAAGTAAACAGTGCTCACTAAACTACCTATGAAGCAAAATGTTTGCATTCAAAAGAAATATAAAAAGAAGCATTTCAAAATGTCCAATAATTAAAAAAGAAATTTAAGAAAAGAATATAAATAAATTTTGATTCTACTAACAAAATCTTCAGCGTTATTATTTTTGCTGCCGTTTACTGAGCCGCGTGATAATTTTAAATGCATAGATTTACGTACATCTCCATTACTACCAACATCACCTCTAGAACTTGCTTTAATAGCGGCTAATGAAGGTTTAAATCTTTCACCTTGAGAATGTTTTCTTATTCTATCGAATATTGGTACGGATCCGTTCTTTGGAATACCTGAAAATCAAATTGATTTGTTATTGTTAATTGGAATCTATTTTTAGGAGTGAAACTTGCCTGAAGTATGAGAAGAGAAAGCAGGTTGTGAGGCATTACGTGGCATATTATTGGGATCATAATCGTTGGCGTCTGATTCTGAATTTGTGGTTCGCTTGCGTGGAGCTTGTTTTTTCATCTCAATTTGACTACTGGATTCTGATGATGAACCGCTACCACTGTGTTCTTGTACTTTAGCTTCAGTAATTGTAGGTAATGTAGCCACAGGATGCATCCCTGCTTGTTGAGCGGCTAGCTGATCTAATGCCAAACTAGAGTGAACACCGGGATCAGCATTTAGTGGAGCTTTCAGTCTTTTTTCCATTGTACCATCAGGTAATTGCACCACGAAGTACGATCCTCCTATGGAGCCTCTTTCTAATTGTAAACGTTTCTCCTCATACATTCTTTGCATCAAAGGTTTCACTTTACTCTCTTTAGGGTACGTCAGAGGTCTCATCATGGCACCAAACACTGCACAATTTAATATAAGTCCAGCTAATATCAAATTGGCATTCTTCCAATCAAACTGTTCTAGTAGATATGTTGCCAAAGGAGCGAAAGCAAATGTGCCGAAACCAGAACCACAAACCGCAATTCCAGTTGCAAGAGATCGTTTGGTCTCAAAGTAGTAGCCTACGGCTACGACGGCGGGAAGATAAATGAGACCGAAACCAATGCCTCCCATAACACCATAAGTAATCATCAACATATTCACACTGGTACTAAACGTACTTAAAACGAACGCAGTACACGACAAAAAACTTCCAGCTATACACACTGCACGACATCCAAATTTATTCGCTAACGCTGACACAACAGGTCCTGAAATAAGATTTACATAGCTTTATAAACTTCTTCCAATTAGATATATTTTATTTTATTTTACCTGCACTTAAGTACATTCCACTAAGTAAACTACCCACCCATGCCACTTTGCCCTTTCCTTCTCCAAAGTAAGTAACAAACTCAGTCAAAAACACACCAAACGTATAGGCTATGCCGTCCACTATCATATTACACATAAAGGAAGCAAACACTATGACCCAACCATAGCTGTAACAGAATTATAAATTCAAACATTTCGAATCATGTCGGAAAACTAAGATAACTCACCCGCCATCCGGAGGTGGCGGCATGTCATGGTACTCGCACATTAACTCATCGTCATCTGGCGCGCCCTCCTCTTGTAGCTCAGCTGTAAGTCTCGCTGCCTCTTCACATGCTATCTCACTCTCAGTCTGCAAAATTAAAAGAAAATGTATCTAAATTAATATTTATTAACACGATATGATAAAAATTTTAATAAATCATCAACAAAAACGCCGAACGACATGATGCGGGTGAAATCACTCTATTAAGGCTACCGAAATACTCTCAAAATTTTTAATTCTTCACAGAAAAAATTAGATTCATTTTAAAAAAGCGAATTAACCCGCACAAATTTACATTGATCAAAATTAATGAATTTGTGTATCAACAAGTTAAATTTCATGAGCAACATATTGTTGCAAACAAATTATGGATGATAAAATTATGGTAAATCTTTGCTATACAGACACATTAGAATAGAAGATAAGTTTAATAGGTCAAGTAGTTTTTTATTTAAGAGGTTTTGATTCGTACGATGTTTTTATTTTATCACTCTACAAGGATAGCAACAAGTTTGAATTGATTTTATAACTTGAAGTTGTAGACAGAATACCTATGCATTTTTAATACTGTAAAGTTAATATATTTTATGCTCCAACCGCACCGGTCATACAGTAATTACCCCTCTCTTCGTGATTTAAGAAATGAGTATGTCGGGGTATACGCGCTATACTGCCCCTGCAAGCATATCAGTCCAATTCGCATTTTCATCATTTTTAAGTTAGCTTCACCAATAGCGTTTATCTTTATTATACTTTTAGAAATGATGATAAAATTGGCGAGTTAGTTTGAAAAGTACACGCATATCAGTCTCAAATTTTATTTCCAAACAAACAGTAGGAGAGAAGGGAGCTAAATGCACCAAAAAAAATGATTATTTTTCTAATTTTGTTGCATGAATATTTTTGCAAAATCTGAATTGATTTAGGTTTTATCCTTAAAACTATTTATTGCGAGTATTGAGTGCAAAAAATCTTAATTTCGGTTTTATATATTTTTACATAATTATTTTCAAAATGATTTTTACGGTGCATATAGCCCCACACCATTTTATTAATTTTTTTGTACCACAATTTTACTATAGAGTAATTAACGATGACGACAACAACGCCCATAGGCCAGGACAAAGATGGCGATTTGAACGACCCTTTAAAAAATGATGCAATGAAAAACTTGACTGTCCAAATTTTCAACCAAATGAAGTCAGTTTATTTCCCAAGTTAATTACGCTATAGAGTAATTAACGATGACTACAACAACGCCCATATAGGCCAGGACAAAGATGGCGATTTGAACAACCCTTCAAAAAATAATACAATGAAAATCTTGGCTGTCAAAATTTTCAAATGTAGGAAGTCGCTATCATGCATTGCGTCAATTACTCTACAAGTTTTATTAATTTTTTATCTGATTTAGGTGAATAGAGTGTTGTCAAATAAAATAAATTGAATACTTTCATATTTGAAGAGATAATAATTCTCGAGAATTCTTGGGGTAGCTGAAAGTGTTTCCAAGTAGAGCCAGGATTTCACTAAATATCAGCATTTTATCTTGTTTTTATATTTGAAGTATTGTATATCGAAATTGAACTCCTCTAGCTGATTTTTCGATAACTTTGTCATTTAGTCATTTAGGGCTAGTTTGGTGGAAGTATGTGACGGTTTTAGTTCACATATGGCCGGAGTATTTAGCCCCAACTTGCCTTAGTTGGTCAATCATACAATGAGAAAAATTGTATTATGTTNGCATTTAGCCCTCGCATGACTTAATTGGCCAATCACAACAAAATTTTGAAGCTAGGAATAGTAACCCTAAAAAACTTTGAGAATAGAGGCTTAATAGAGGATCATGTTAAGGTAAACATTTGGTATTTTCAAACAAAACTTCCATTAAAAATACTTATTTGTAAATATATTTAAAAAATTACATTTGGTGGTCAAAAACCCACTTTATCTCCTAATTCCCTGAAACTTTTTTGGGTCGGTCTGAAACTTATAGAAAATAAAGATGTCTAGAAATGTCAACTAAACCCAAATTGTTTGAATATTTATCGCAAATTATAAGGTTGATGTTTCATTTAGCCCCGTGGTGTATTTAGCTGCCTTCTCCCCCAATGTTTTTAGTGTTGTATTATATTTATCAATATTTTATGCATATGAAGAAATTAAGCGTATTGAGTTTGGGTATTGTATCTGGTGGGACTGATGTGCTTGTATTTTCTGTTCTTATATGATACATATGAAACTGTAATAGTGTTATATGGGGCTTTTGATGTATGTGTACACTGTACAGTACAGTATAAGAAAAATGAAACATTAATTATTATAAAACATATCAATATTTCATGTATCGGGTTGGACTGATATGCGTGTACTTTTACGTTTGTCGACAAAAGTTCACGCATATGAGTCTCAGCTAGTCTCATCACAGGTTTTACACCAAAAAATAGGATTTTTGATTATATTTCAGTAACAATTACATTATTTTGTGCAATAGCGCCAGTATTTATTTGGTGGGAGCAGAAAAACAAAAAAATGTACAAAAATATTCAATTGTCCTTTTCTCAAAATTATGAACATGCCAATAGGACTGATATGCTTACAGGGGCAGAATAACATGCATTCTCGAAAGATGGTCAGATGCACCGATCCGCACGGAATGGATTTAGGAATAATTATTGTCAAAAATAATAAAATCACGTTTTCAACGATTAACAAACACTATAATTAGCACATTTTCTTCCTAAACATTTTTAGATCGGTCTAAAATTTACAGAAAATAAAGATGTCTGATTAAGGTGAGCTGATTTTGTATGGAGAAATTTTGAACACAATTTTTGAAAAAGTTATCTCTCACTAAATTTGCCTATTGATCTCAGAAATAGTCATGATTTTTTTCGGATTTTTATTTTGATCGCTTATGTTTGCGGTTTTAGCTCGAAAGTTTGAATTTTTGTATAAAATAACCAAAAGATCACTATTTATTGAACTTTTCTCAGAAAGTCCTGATAATGCTCTTTAGCAAATTAAGATCTCAAATCTTGTGAACTTTGAAAACTCGTGAACCAGTGGGAGGTACAGTTTGTGTGGCAGCTTTTGTGGGGAATAACTGTTTGAATTTCTAAAATTCTTAAAAGTAGGCCACCCTAAATCATAATAATAAGATAGGCATCTTAGAAGAAAAACTGGTTCAATTTTCAATGATTACCCGATCGCACGAATTTTGCGATATATCATCGCTATCAGCGCATCGCAACGATCGCATAAAATGTTTCTTCACTGAAACACTTTTTTAAAACGTCATTTTTTACATTATAGACACTAAAATCTATAGACCTACCAATAAAATTAGTAAAATAATGCGTTATATGAGCACTAAAGAAAAGGTGTCGCTTTTTTCATAATTAATATCTAATTTTCTCAGGCATATCTTATTATTAATCTTAGCCTAAATTATCTATAAATGTCATCTAATCAAAGTTTTTGAATTTTTTTTCGCAAATTATAAAGTTTTTTCTTTTTACTATGGTGCATTTAGCCTCGCGATGTGTGTAGACTCGCAGCAGAAGCTGTGCTTTATTATACTGCAAACTTCATCACACCGACCCATAATGACGGGATGATGAAGTTAATGTAAATAAATAAACCAGTGAATTCTAAAATTGTTAATGACAAAACAGAAAATTTAAAATACTGAATTTTTTAGATAATTATTAGCTAAAATTATAAAAATAATAGTTGATAAATCTTAAAAAACAGTAATATACTGTCAACTGAAGTTAATAGTTCAGATCACGATTTTTATTCAAAGGTTTCAGTTCAATTACCTATCCAATGTATATCAATCTAAGTTAAGATAAGTTTTTAGATCATTTATCTAAAATTTTCAAATAAAAGCTGTGAAATGGAGCTTGGCAGTGAACTAATAAAATCGGTGGGCGAGGTTTTGTTCTGTTTTCAGATGAAAGATCTTATTTTCAGTTTCCAAAATTGTCTGTGTTGATATGTTACAAATCGAAAGCTTTCATCATGTACACAAACAAACAGGATAGAAATAGAAAACTTCCAAGCAGTATGTAATGTCGGTGCCACCTATTAGAGCTTTCTATGTAACAAATCTTTTTTATATTAGAGCTTCGATACGCTTCGAACACATATCGATGACAGCGTAATTCAGCGTTATTCTAACGTTGTATTCACAGCGTGCCCTATGATTCGTTAAGAAGATGATGATTATTAGAAAATAAATCTCACTTATGTGATTAGAACTGATTAAATTCTTGTTTGCCACTTTTTATATAATTTAATTGTTATTATATTCACGTGAAGTGCCAACTTGTCTACTCATCCTCAGTACAAGCTTTTTGTTTCGGTTTGTGCTGTTGTTAATCAACAAGAAAATTTGTGTTAAAGTGCCAAAAGATTTTAAAAATATTCATAAGTTAATTTATCTCAGTATAAACTTGTCCGTAACTTGTACAGCAAAGCGTTTTGTCGTTACTGATGATATAAAGCATCATCTCATTCAATTAATTCCTCAATTTAATTCAATTTAATTAAAATTTGGACAATTTTAAGTGTTTTTATGACGTAACGTTCCGAAACCGAATTAACAAATAAGCATTTTATTTTTAGAGCATAACGACAATTTTACTTTCATTTCTTAAGAATGAAAACTTTTTTCATTCTGAGCTGAGCAGTGCAACCCAACCCACAAGTGATTCACTTGAAGTGAAGGAAGTGTGCCAAGTTTTCTAAGTATTATTAAAATTCTACAAGTGGTTACCTAATTTTCTTCTATTTATTTATAGGACGACAATTCTGCCGTCACAATTCAGAAATACCTAACTGCACTTTATGACATTTTGAGAAAGTTTTATGTTTACTAAATTTTTTCCTATACAACTCTATGTAAAATTGAAAGTTTGAGGTTGATTTGTACAATTTCAACTACGTCGATTGTGCTGGAAAAAAATTGCCAAGATGCGTGTCAGTGAGATTTAGATTGGTCGCCCAAAAGTGCATTTAGGTATTTTTGAATTGTGACGGCAGAATTGCATAAATTATATATTTTAGAGTATTTTTTATTGGGAACCATGCGCAAGCCATCATAGCCTCTTTGTCGAGGACCAAATATATGTCCAAAAGCATTGAATAACAGTACGGCACCTTACTGAAATAAGGCTCGGTACGACCAAGTAAGGCTTGGTACGGCTAAAATAAGGCTCGGTAGTGCTGGCAAAAATAGGAAAAGCTTTTTTATCGGGATACGCAAAAGGTACTGCAAAATATTCGATTCTTGGATAAAAGCCGGGATGCAAATGGCGCTGATGCTACAGAAGTTTGCATGGTTTTTCAAGTATTTCCTCAATAAATAGTTAGATATATAAAATTACTTCTTATAGGTTCAAATCAACATTTAAAAATAGGTATTATGCACTTTCGGGGTAAAAATCTTGATTGAACAAGGTCATCTGAATATTTTTCTGTTTTTCTTGTTTTTCTTGTCTTTATGATGATAGGCAGACGCTCTACCGATCGAGCCACAACGGCAGTCTTTAATTATCTTTTATAAAAATAATAAATATAACCTTTAATATTTTAATTTAAATTATAAAATATAGCAAGAACAAAAATTTCGTATAAAATAATTGGAAATTCTCCTAATCACGATTTCGGGAAAATTCAATTAATTTTAGAGGAATATCCAGT
>JXPH01026118.1:646-12004 GCA_001014845.1 Mochlonyx cinctipes
ACGCATTCGACGATTTTACCGGTCCACATACAAACTCACCAGAATTTTCCAGAAATCTTGAGTTCTAATGATCGGAATGAGCTCATATTAGGAAATAAATCTTGTGGTAAGTACCGAAGAACAGTTTCTAAAAAAGTTAGACCCTAGGACATCGGGATCTAAGGACTCCTATGTGCCATCACTTTCTAGAATTCGTGATTGTTATTGATCAGAATGAGCTCAAATTTGGAATGCAAGNATAAATCTTGTGGTAAGTACCGAAGAACAGTTTCTAAAAAAGTTAGACCCTAGGACATCGGGATCTAAGGACTCCTATGTGCCATCACTTTCTAGAATTCGTGATTGTTATTGATCAGAATGAGCTCAAATTTGGAATGCAAGATTTTGGTGAGTGCCCAAGAGCAGTTCCTAAGCCAAATTTGGGATATTATTATCCGCTCCAATTACCAAACTTTCGTGGATAGCGCTGAAATATTTTTCCGATCCTCTTCATTATTTGCATATGATCTTTGTCAAGTCGAAATCGAGCTCTTATCGTAAAATATACTATGTGGAATGAATTTTAAAATAAATGCTATATAATCCACTTTGTGGTTTCCTATATTTTTCATAGTTTTTGATAAAGTACATTTACAGTTTACAACCAACAAAACCAGTTTCAGCACGCACCTGCATCGGTACGAGGATTAATGTTGAGTCATCCAGTATAGATCGGAGGTCGAAGAAGTACTATATTCTTTGAAGAATGTTAAAGGATTGGATTGGATGATTGGCCATTGCCGGGAGGTTTATTTGGACCCATTGTGCTGACTCCCAACTGAACAACTATGTAGAAGAACAGGAGAGTTGATACGATCAGGATAATGGGTATAAGGGTGCAGATTTGTACACAGTATTGTGGTTGTGGACCTACAGTTTACAGTGGGTTCCAAACCACCCAACGGTTAATCTAACAAGCCCTAAGTTTGTTAGCAATTCTGTATTTCTACAGACAACCATCACATCTTAGTTTTGCTTCAAGAAAATTGAGTAACCTTTTGTGAAATGAACTCGATATAATCGCCTTCTATCCAGTATTTATATCAAATAAGGGGGTCCAGTATGATTGCCCGAATAACATTTGCCCGAATAGCATTTGCCCGAAAACTTTTGCCCGAAAACTTTTGGCTGAAAACTTTTGCTCGAAAACTTTTGCCCGAATAACATTTGCCCGAATGAAGTTTTTAGTGCGTAGCTAACTTAAGAGCCCATTTGAAAAGAAGTTTTGCCATAGTTAAGACTTGAATAATTTTTTAAATCTTTTCTAAAGAAGGTAAAACTCTGGGAAAAACTATTCGGGCAAATGTTATTCAGGTAAATGCTATTCGGGTAAATGTTATTCGGGCAAATGTTATTCGGGCAATCATACTGTACCCAAAATAAGGTTATGAGCAGCCCTATTACGTATCTGACGTTACATGTTGGAAATCACTTCGATTATCGATTATTTATGAACGATTCAGGTCAAAAAGCAATTTACCATATTGACAGCACTGAAAAACACAAAGTAAATTCATCGTAATGTGGGATTTGAACCTGTACCTTATGTTGACCTGTACCTGTACCCTGTACCCTGGGTTGACCAAATAAATATGCCCCGAATACTTATCTTCATCAAATGGAACCAACCACCAAACCTTTGATATGACGTATTTGGAAAAGTTTAAGCGATAGAATCGCCTGACTATGCTATACCGCAAAAAAAGATAAGGAAGGTAAAATAAAAAAAACCTTCGATGGACGAGGCTTGAAGTTCAACTTTGAAAATACAAAGTACCTCATGTTAATTAGAAAAAGCGCTCGAAATTTTAAGATTGATGGAAAAATCGTCGAATGCGTTGAAAAATTTAGTTGTCTCGGAAAAAAGATAACATCTACTGATGATACTGACGAAGACGCGAAACAAAAGCTGGCGCTCAGGCCTCATATAACAAACAGCAAGCTTTGATTATTCCAAAACAGGTACAATCCAACTTGTTATATGTGTTCAAAACAAATAATGTGACTGAACGATAAAGCCTACACTCTTAAATGCAGTATTAAAGTTTAGGTCAAATGACCTAAACTTTCATCAGCTGACTGGTTCCTGAACCTCTGATTCAATCCTCTGATATTCAGAACAATGACTCGAATCTCAGGAAAAGTCTGACTTGAACCAGTCAGCTGATGAAAGTTTAGGGGGTTCAGGTGAGTCCTCATATTTCAGAGAAGTTTCTAGATATTAGTGGGCCTGTAGCTTAGATTCTGAACCATCACAACTTTCATGGTTAAGCTAATGAGTTACAAGTTCATTGCTCCCATCAAGTCAGGTTGAATTTTTGTTGCGAAGAAACTGGCATCTTTTTCATGAACACCCTTCAAACACTTTTTATCTCATGCTCTACCAATCAAGCCACATGGGCAATCAAAAAATGAAAATGGCTCAAATAAAATTCAGATATTTTTCAATCGATGTCTGCGACAAAACTTCACATAAAATGGCCTCGAACATCGAGTTATAAAGCAATGTGGTATGACTAGAGACGAGAATTCAGTACTGCAAACTTGGATGGATTGGTGATGCACTACGGAGTGGCTCAACGAAATCCGGAACCTTTGAAAAATATCCAAGCGAGGCTTTACAGAAATACGGTTTGAATGATCAAACTAAGAAAGAATTTTTTGAATGGATAGTATTCATGATAAAATAGGTCTAGGTCTAGAAGATACGGACTACGCTGATGACCTGTGCTATCTCACAAAAATAAAGTTATGGAAGGCAAAATCAAAGACGTTTCCCATGAAGTAAAGAAGGTTGGCTTGAATATCAACGTTGAAAAGATAAAGTACCTCGCTATAAACAGAGATAGCGCTGGTGATTTTGAGGTTGACGGTAAAGTCGTCGAATGTGTCGAGTAATTTACTTACCTCGACAACAAAATTACAACTAATGGTGGTACCGAAACAGACGTTCAAAGCCGCATCACCACTGCGAGAGGAAGATTTTATGCGCTAAATAACATCGTTACCAATAAAATTCTGACATTTGTCAATTGATGTCTGCATAAAATCCTCCGGATAAGATGGCCTCGAACAATTACTAACGTTGAAGTATGTCAGCAATTTGGTATGACCAGTATGAAGATAGAAATAAGGTGATGTAAATTTGGACGGATCGGCCACGTGATGTGAAGGGGCCTCATGGAGCTCGGGTCAATAGCTTAAGAAGCTTTGGAGTACTGTCCGCGGAAAGGAACCAGATTCAGAGGTAGATCACGTGAAACTTGTCACCGTTCTGTCAAGTCAACGATGAATGGGGTGACGTAATAGCAACAACAAGGGACAGAATGAGATGTTTGGGGCTTCAGAATCAAAGAGTCCATCAGTTTGAATTAAATTGCGAGATCTAGTGTAACACCTTCAATATCTACTGAAGCTTAGGAAACTCCCCAAGATTTTGAACTTTTGAAAATTGGAATCGAATTCCAATTTTTAAAGAAGGAAAGCTTTCATTCCACCACGTAGACGACTCCAATTTTATTATCTTTACAAATTGTTTATGGTCAAGTAAATTACGTTTTGGGAGAGAAAAAGGATAAACTTTTGATCAAATTCAAAGTTAATTTGGCGAAAAAATTCAATAACGAAACATGAATCAAAACGTTTAGATGGAGGATGACCTTATTCTGGAGAAACATACAGTGATTTATCAAAATAAGCATGGGCATTATTTATTAGAGGGTACACACAGTCGGTTTCTGCTACGACTTAAAATAAGAGGATTGGAGTTAGTGGTAGTTGAGGTTTTGAAAATTCAGAAGCTTTGAAACGTTCATTTAATTTTCGTGGATATTTGTATTTTCTATTATATTTTCTATTTGTAGGTTTAGCATATTTCCCGAAAAATAGTCGTGAGAATTTTACCCTTTATTTCAACCTTTAATATGGCTCATGTAGCTTTTCTTTCATATAATGTATATTTTGTGATGGAACTGGATTTTGACTTTGACATGTGCAAATTTTGAAGAGGATCGGAAATGTATTTACAGGAAGCACCGGGAATTAATAAAATTATCCTGAATTTAGCACAGGAACTGTTCTTGGGCACTTAAGCTTATATTCCAAATTTGAGCTCATTCCGATCACTAGAACTCGAGAATTCTGGAAGTGTCTGGTACCTAGATGCCCCCAGTTTCCGATGTGCCAGGGTACTTACCAAAAGCTATAACTTCAGAAATCTGGAAGTTTATGTAACATAGGAGCCCCCAGATTACGATGTTCCAGGGTCACACTTCTTTCGGAACTTACCAAAATCTGATATTCCAAATTTGAGCTCATTCCGATTACTAAAACTCCAGAATTCTAGAAGTTCCTGGTACATAGGAGCCCACTGATCTCAATGTTCCAGGCTTAAACTTTTTTAGAAACTGTTCTTGGGTTCTTACCATAAGATTATGTTCCAAATTTGAGCTCTTTTCAATAATTAGAACTCAACTCGAGTACTCATTTTTCGGAGAACTTTCTGAGTATTTGTGGACCTACTCATAGTGGATTCTGAACCACCACAACTTTTTAATGGTTATGCTAATGAGTTACTAGTTCATTTAGCTCATCAAGTTGTGTTCAATTTTTGCTACCAGGAAACTGACTAACCTTCGAGTAAAGTATATTTTTGATAGCATGGATCTGACGATACATGTCGGAAATTACCTTGTTTACCCTATTATTTATTAATAATAGCGCACACGAAGTTATTTACCTTCTCGACAACGATGAAAAAGCTTAAGTTACTTCAATCGTCACTGGTCGGATTTGAACCCCTACTCTTGTGGTTCAAAGGCAGGCACTCTACATGTAAAGCCACTAGGGCTGTCTAAGATCTAGATCAATAAATATACTAAAAAGAGTTATAAACAAATATTTAACCTAATCTGACGACTTAAACCGAATATATCGCTAAGGGCCCCTTGAATTTTAAAGTTTTGTAAGGTTCGCACTAAGAGGTTTAAACTGGAGGAATCCTATCAACCTACCGCCTTACCGACAACCGGAATATCGTTATAGAGGATGCCATCACCCCCTTGCTTTTGTGGGCATGTGATTGCATCGAAATCTACCAATAGAAATCTCGAAAAAAGTCTTAATTTAGGCACACAATAGTTTACTATACAAACTACCAGGCGTCTCCCTATAATGTTATTTTACATCAAATTTAAAATATTTTATTATCTTTATGTTTCCAGTAATGGTTTTCACTACAGAATTTTACACAAAACATATCGAAATTGAAAACTTGTTCGACATTTTTTCAATTTCCATCCAGCATGAAAAGCTATACATATAGCCTAGCAATAGCAACCCCATGACCATTATTGTTCAGAAATAACTGACGTGGAAAACTCACTATATTTTTTTATTGTTATGAATTCATTTGTGCATACATCCCCAGCATCAGCAAACATTATGCCATTCTTTCACTATATACATAATCAAAACAGTCAAGCCTGCCATGTCATTTCAACACCCCACCAACTCCCATCCCCCAACACCATAAAATTGTAAATGACAAAGTACAGGAAAACGACAGAGAGAGGGAGAGGGAGAGAGAAAAGAATAAAAACAAGAAGAATAGTTTTTACAGTTTTGAGACGAGCTCACAGAGATGTAAACAAACCAATAATTCTTTCAAACTTTTGGCTGCAAACAGTTTTCTGTGTGGAGGAAAAAACCCTAATAATCTTCTTAACGATTTTAATTTTATTGAAACCGGACTTTTCTCTTCCATTATTTCCATTTGAATGCCATTTTATCGACTTGAGAAATGGGGTTTTGTTTGAGGAACTTTTTCCTTCATACATAATAATTATTACAGTTTTGCTCCACATTTTGCAAACTAACTAAGTAAGTAACTGACTGACATTTTTGCATGAAAGCTTTTCATTTTGCATCTGATGTCGTGGTTTCGTCATTATATGACAATATTTTGTAATATAATAATAATATTTGCAGAAAAAAGCAACTTCTTTGAGATATTTTTAAGAGCGTGATAAAATATGTAATTTGCACACACATTTCAATTTAAAAGTTTCATAAAAATATTTTTTTTACACTCGTAGGTTGAAAATCGCATAAAAATAGCGAAGAAAATCTAATATAATAATTGAGGTTATTTCTTTTTTACTTAAATGTCAATTAATTCACAATTTTTTCATGTAAAAATAACAATGCTCGTCTCGTGAAAGTGTATTTTGCGAAGTAGCTTTTAATGCTCTTCTGTCTGAATTAGTTAGTTTTGCTGAGGAGTGTCTGGCCTGAAGAGTTTCAACAGCTGGTTTATTATTCCAAAAACGTTTCATCATAAATAAAAATATTTTCCATATATTTTTTTGCATAATTATATTTACTTCCTAATATGGATACCGATTTTAATTGAAATATTGAGTTTTATTTGATATTTTTGAGATTCTCAGATGACGTCAGGCTAAACTTTTTTTCAATGCTGTTTTGAAGTCTCTGCATACAAGGGAAGCCGTTTGGTTAACTATTTTGCAGCTTTTTAAAGAAACATCGTACATGTGGTCGATTATAAATCATCGTCTGTAATCTTTTTAGACTGTTGCAACGAGGTTTCCTGGTTCACAAGGCATAGATGAATTAAAAACAAATTGATTTAAGTGAATTTATTGTTCTATAAATTGCAGAATCGCTCTATGTTGCTGGCTCACTTTGTGGTGCAGAAACTTGAAGGGGGCCTCTAGCCTGAGAAAATGTGGTTGAGGGTAGGAACAACGCCGCTAAACAAACTCACCAGATTTTTTATCCTACTGATCGGAATGGCTCAAATTCGGAATATAATCTGCTGTTAAGTATCCAAAAACAGTTCCTAATAAAACTTGACCCTGGTGTATTGGGGGCTGAGGACTCCTATGAGCCAGAAACTTCCAGAATTCTCGAATTCTAGTGAAAGAACTGTTGTCATGCTAAATTGGGGATTATAGTTTCCGTTCTTAGCGCTTCCGAATACTTTCTTTCTTCTTTACTTACTTAAGGGCCTATGGTATCCAAGTGGAACACAGCCATTCATATTTGTCTACACCCAACTATGGCTTGACGGAATGGTGGTTCCTTCTCGAGGACAGTATTCCAAAGCTTCTTTAGCTACTGATCTGAGCTCAGTTGGGCCCCTTCGTAGCACATGGTCGATCCATCCAAGTTNAACACAGCCATTCATATTTGTCTACACCCAACTATGGCTTGACGGAATGGTGGTTCCTTCTCGAGGACAGTATTCCAAAGCTTCTTTAGCTACTGATCTGAGCTCAGTTGGGCCCCTTCGTAGCACATGGTCGATCCATCCAAGTTTACGTCGCCCGGTTTCTAACTCCATGCTAGTCATACCAGACCACATTCCTGCCTTAATTCAGTGTTAGTAATCGTTCGAAGCCATCTTATCTGGAGGCTTTGACGCAAACGGTGATTGACAAATGTATGAATTTTATTGGTGCCTGATTCAGTCACTTTCCAAATCTTAGACGCGTTCAGCAGCGTGGATGGTACAAGATTTCGGAATAATTAAAGCTAGATTTTATTAATGTGAGGCTTGAGCACCAGATGTAGTTTAACGCATGCAATCTTCTCGCAATGTTAATGTGGCTTTGAACGTCTTCGATGGTAAAACCATTAGTTGTTATCTTGCTGCTGAGGTAAGTAAATTTTTTCGACGCATTCGACGATTTTACCGTCAGTCTCAAAATCGCCAGCGCTATTTCTGTTTATAGCGAGGTGCTTTGTCTTTTCCGCATTGATCTTCAAGCCAAGCTTCTTTCCTTCATGGGAAACGTCTTTAATTTTACCTTCCATATCCTTCTTATTGTGAGATAGCATAGCCAGGTCATCAGCGTAGTCCGTATCTTCTAGACGAGCATCCAAATTTCTCAATTTTATGCCACGTTTCTGCACATCAAATACTTTGCGCAGCAAATCATCCAACACAACCAGGAACAACAAAGGGGATAGCGAGCATCTTTGTCATTTTTGAGTAGAATAGGGTCGGTGAGTCGATTCTGATGTATGACGCGGCAAGTGAAATTAATGTTAGATTCCTTGATCAGATCAATAATCTTTGCTGGAAATTGCGTCCTGTTTTAGGATCAAAGGCTTTCTGGCAGTCAACGAAAACTACGTACAGTGGTCGGTTCCACTCGATAAACTTCTCAATTATGATTCTGAGCGTATTTATTTGGTCGACACTGGAGACGTGCTTTCGAAAGCCTGCCTGTTTTCTTCGTAATGTTGCATCAAGCGCTGTGTTGATTCTTTTCAAAATAATTGTCCGCAGGATTTTACTGGGAATGAACTGTGGCAATTGTTACACTCACTTATATCACCTTTCTTTGGGATCTTCGTCAAACCCTGTTTCCTGTCACTTGAAAACGTGTTAGTGTTCCAGGAATTACATAAAAATGGATGGTGGATGTCTGTTGATAGGTCTATATTGGCTTTGAGAGCTTCTGGAGGGATTCCGTCAGCACCAAGAGCTTTTCCATTTTGCAAAGAAAATAGTGCATCATCGACTTCCACTCTACTGACTGGCTCGACATTAATCCTCAAACCGATGCTGACGGGTGCTGAAGCTGGATTTTAGTGGTCATTAACGAGCTTCTCTGGATCTTTTGTATCTTTATTAAAAAAACTTAATTGAAGTGTTCCCACCACCTATACAGTTTCTCCTCTTCAGTATGCAGGATGTTTCCGTTCTTACCCTTGACGACAGGCAGGGCCGTGTTTTTGATTGGACTCGTAAGCTCTTTGGAGATACTAAATAATTGTGTTTAGAATCTTTACGTGCTATAGCATTCTCTGCTTTGGCCGCCAAATCGTTACAGTGATTCCAGAAATCACGCCTGTGGCTGCGATACGATGCACGAAATAGTACATTATACTGATGTTGGAGCTCAGCTTTTCTATGTCGGGTCAAACGAGAGAGCATTGCAAGTTTGATTGCTTTACGCTCTTCAAGAATCTTTTTAGTTTCATCAGAAGTCCACTTTCGATGACCGGGGTTGGGATGACCCAAGACAGACTCACAGATGTCAATGTAAGACTTCTTTATTTTCATTCAATCTCACTCCACTTCACCGGCATATTCATCTTCACTACTAGTAGATAACAGTTTGTATCTATTGCGGAGTTCGATGGTGAATTGATTCTGTACTATAGGATCTTTGAGTTTAACAACGTCATATTTTTTCATTTTGGACTCGCCGCTTCTTGGAGTAGCGTTGATCTTAAACTTAAAGTAACCAACTAATAGGTGATATGGTATTTTCAAGTCACTGCCTCACCTACTTTTTACATCCATGGGAGATAAACGTCAAGATCTGTTGATCATGATGTGATCTATTTGGAAGAAATAACCATTTGGATACACCCACGTGACTTTATGGATCGTTTTATGTGGGAACAGAGTGCCCAGAAAGCAACTCTCCATTTTCATAAGGTGTTCGTTCAATCCCATATGTCTGCCCATTACGTGCTTGATGCCGCTGTTTGTTTGCACAGCCAAAAGTAGCATTAAACTCTCCCATCAATACTTGAATGTCACCGTTTTGAATGAGTCCAAACGATCGTATAACTCAGATTTTACTGAGTAGTCCTTATCATTTGTTAGAGCGTAGCCGGCTCGTTTCGGCCTCAGAACAGTTTCTATGGTAAATTTAGGATAATTAATANTAGAGCGTAGCCGGCTCGTTTCGGCCTCAGAACAGTTTCTATGGTAAATTTAGGATAATATCATCGGCTCCTGGTGCTTCCAATTACCAGACTTTCTAGGAGAACTCTGAAAATACTTTTCCGATCCTCTTCAAAATTTTCACGTATGATCTTTGTTCCAGTCCAAATCCAGTTCCTATAATAAAATATAAGATGAATAGAAAAGAAAAGTTACATCCAGGCCACTTTGTGGTTTCCTAAGTTTTTGACTATACATAAATATACCAATTTTGATCCAAATCTGTCAACTTTTATAGAAAAAAAACTTTATAATTTTTGTTTGAGCTGAAGGCTATTTTTATTTCATAAATTCCAGTCATAATTATTAGGGCCACAGCTAGGTCCACTATTGGTCTTGCTCCTTGGTTGTAAAGTCTTGTGCATTTAACAGTTTATTTTCTCAAAGTGATGAATCAATATTGAATTAATGGTGCTAAATATAATAAAATTTTTCCGCATGCAACAACTAGGTGTTTTTATTTGTATTCTCCCCATTCCATGATGATTCCAATGGCAATGAACCCCGTGTTCCAAATAAAATGAATGAATGTTCAATAGCACATATATGCTCGATAAAATCACCTGTTATACAATCAATTATAATTGATTTGTTTCGTTACGTGCCTCATTGTTAATTAATATTGTTAATGCTTCATTAATTAATTAGACGAATAAAGTAAAGAGTATTTTTTGGGTCATAAAATATACTTGAAGCAAAAACGTTGACCGAATATCTCCCCTGATGGGGGTCGATTTAGTTTTTCTTATTTTTTCTGTCTCTCGAGTTGGGTGAGAATTTTTATCAGCCAATTAAAATATTGGCACATTAATGCAAATTACATGCAAATTATGTTTCACGTCGAATATATTCGCGGAATGAGATGATTAATCATCCAGACTTGCTTTAGCTGCGGTGGTGTTTGTGAGTTCTTGATATTGCAACATAAAATAAACACATGTTTTTAGTCTTGTATCCATTTATTAATTAAACATAATTTTTATTTCAACTTTCCTTTTTATTATTTTTGGTAGAAACGTTTTTTTCTTCATTTTGCTGCCTTTTCGTCAAAACAGAGACTTTTTTCAGAAGAAATTCCATTTATGTACAGCAAAAGGGGCACCTATACACCGACACGACATGCTGTATGGCTATATTAAGAAATCTGTCTGTTATGTAATCTTGTAATCAGAGTTATTTCTTTTTTCATGCACAAAGTTTTTTTCCTCTTGTTATTGCGGTTAAACTGAGGTTTGTTTTCTGAATAAGGTAAAGGTTGCAATTTTGGTAATTGGCGTATTAATTAGGAGGTCAACAAATTATGTCAATTATATATTTTGGTGTGGGTTTTGGGGTAGCTTTAACAAATAAATAAAAGGCCGGAATTATTTTAAGACTTTTAAAGAGTTGCAGGACTTTTTAATATTTTTAAAGTATTATTTAATTAATTTTCAAAGCATTGTTAATGTATTTTCAAAATATTTTAAAGTATTTTAAAGGTATTGGGTCTATAAGTTAAAAACCGGATTTTTAAAGGAAATTTGAGCGTTTATCAAAGAAAATCTTGTACA
>JXPH01026212.1:1448-11769 GCA_001014845.1 Mochlonyx cinctipes
AGTTCTCTGAAATATGAGGACTCGCCTGGTCCTAATAGGGTACCTATAGGCCTTATTACATTATTATTATTATTAGTATATTAGGCAAGTAATGGACCTAGCATAAAGTAAGTCTGCCTGAGTAGTGAAAATCTGAGCCAGCTCACAGGAAGGCCCTCTATAAATGGTTATAACTACGGCTCCAGGTAGCGGCAACGAAGGAAGGTGTTGAGAAACTCACAAGACAAAAGATTATTCAAAAGAATAATGCTTCTAAATGAGTCCTCCGTTCCGCCTCCAATTCAAAATCATAATTTATTTCACTCTAAGTTTTCTTGGGAAGACCATACAAATCGTCAAACGTACCGACTATACAAAATGACCCACACCTGATGCAGAAACGTTTGTTGTACCCGCTCAGTTTATTTTTGAAATCATCTGTGCTCAAAATTGAGGAGATGTCTTTATTAGGGTAGAGTGATTTTGGATTTTTTGGTAATTCGAAATCACAGCCCTCCAAAAAGATGCTAATTGGTCCCAATACTGAATACACTTGGCCGTCGCAGCATCTTTTCCCAAGACGCGATAACTCTAAGAAGTCATTTACTGAATTTAGGGTTGTTTCCCCTCTAAATTGCCACCCAGAACTAAGCAGTTCTACAAATTTGAAATCTCTAGGACATCGGGAAGGCCTTCAAATAGGCCCTTAAAGATTTGAAACAGAAGAAACGACAGGAAGATTGCTTCTTAATATAAAGATTTTAAATAGATTTGCTTCCGGTGGGAATTGAACCCAGAACCTCTAACTTTAAAATCATTTTTGTCCTAGCTTTTAACCACTCCGACATGGTTGGTTATAACTATTCAGGTTCAAAACTTGTGCAAGTAACAGGGACTGAAAAATTAGGTCAATCAGTTGATTTAATAATTTCTAGTCATTGAATTGAAACATTCAGTTGGACGCTTTATATTCAAAATTTGTGCTCTTTCTGATCACGATAACTCAAGAATTCAGGAAGTTTCTGGTACACAGGAGCCCAGGGTCAAACATTTTTGGGAACTGTTCTTGGATACTTACCATAAGATTATTTTCCCAGTTTAAGCTCATTCCGATCATTAGAACTCAAGATTTCTAAAAAATTCTGTTGAGTTTGTATGGGAGCCCCCAGACCGATTTGGCGCATTATCCTTACTTTTGTAGAGAAAAGCCTCCACACAAAATTTCAGCCAAATTGGCTGAATTACGTGAATTATCGAATACACAGATGGACAGACAGACGACATCGGCAGGAATATTTACTGTACCACCATAATGAGCACTGAACAAATGTCAAAATGATGCCTTTTCGGATTAAATTTTGAGAATTCCTGAGTACTCTTGTAAATTGTCCAAGTGGCCAGGGTGTAGGGCCTTGTATATGAAAAAATCTTATTTTTAAACATAAACCTATCGAGTGAAATAAGCTCAAAAATAATATTCAAAAGGCATATTTGGAATCTTCACATTTTTGTACACATAGTTTAGGTCTTTAGGGCCTCCAAATTGTCCATTTTTCATTTTTTGACAAAAAATATGCATGATGCGACGTATGAAATCAGTTCAAAATTCTAACTTTCTTAAAAATAATAATAATAACTATAATAATAATATAATGAGGCCTATAGTACCCTATTGGGACCAGGCGAGTCTTCATATTTCAGAGAACTTTCTAGGTATTAGTGGACCTACAGCTTATAGTGGATTCCGAACCACCACAACTTTAATGGTTATGCTAATGAGTAACCAGCTCATTGAGCCCATCAAGTCGTGTTCAGTTTTTATTGCAATGAAACTGACTAACTTGACATACACACATATACCACCATCATCATAGGTTATATAACTGTAGATGGTAGTAGGTGTATGCATATTTCACAGACTGACTGTACTGTGCTCTATTTATAGAAATATCGACAATTCAGATTTATCACAAACTGAAAATCAACAGTTTAATTTAATAGAACACAGCAGTTTGTACCGGGAATCGAACCCAGAACCTAGTGGATGTGAGGCTAGCGTGCTACCAACTCAACCAGCCGGTCGTCAAAAACTTTCAACTTTCTTAAAAAACTATACTTAATTCCCCTCAACTCTTATCTTACTATTTGTTAATTGCACCAACAGTTTGGAAGCAAAAATCTAAAAAGTTTAACTTCTAGCCCTTAGTCAATCAGTCTCCAAATGTTTTGGTAGAACATTAAAATCGCGATAGGTCATGTGTCATAGCACCACTGGTTGCCAGTAACTAATTTTTGCAGAGGAGTCCTATTTTCAATTTTAATCTGCCTCAAAATTCAACGCTTTTCCATTCAACATAACGAGAATGATGAAAATTAGAATTTGCTCGTTAATAATAATTTTAAATTTGATCTTTTTGCCATTTGGGAAATAATTTCAATGGATTAAAAACTGATAGTCATTAATGATGTTTTGGGTAAACTGAAAGGAAATTTAATACTAATTAGAACGGAGCTTTTCATTTGAAAATGTTGTCCAAAAGCGGACCGTGATAAAAGTATTAATGAGCTTACACATGACACATAAGATAAATAGTGTTTCTGAAAGGCAATTTTCCATTTGCCAGGAGAATAAATCAAAAATACTGTCAGTAGAAAATATTGCATTTTTCCATACAAGTATGGAGAAACAAATATAATAAAATGGTGGAAAATGCATCAAGAGACACAATGTACGTGACAAAATAGACGTTGAAGAATATTTATATTTTTAAAACTATGAAATCGCCATAAAAATGTGAAACGATAAATTATGACCTGAATTGCATTTGCCATAAATTTTGCAATCATTTAAAAATTTACCCTGCTTAGAATAAGATATAAAATATGAGAGATAAGTGCTAATCAACTGAATAAACATAATCATATTTTCTCGAAATGTCATCAACATAATCATCGTCATCATCACTGCCGTCATATGTACAAAGTATAACACCATTAAGACATTTTCCATTTTCCATTTTCTTTCTCCTTATTCCTATTCCGCATTTTGTTCCATAAATAAATCATTTCCAATTTTATAATTTCCACATTTCACGACAACTAACGAGGAAATTCAGTTTTCTTTTCCATATTTTCACTCATCGGTAGCGACAAATTTACTTCTATTACGTAATAAACTTATATCTTGTAATTAAATTTTGTGCGCTTTTTCGAGGCTTTTTACTTCAACTTTTTCGTTAACCTTCAAGAGACCGAGTGGGTTCATAGCGTTGTATGATGTAGATAACGCTTGCATTTTACATTCGATTTTCGTGAGCAACAGGCCAAAACTGTTTGACACCGGATGCGGGGGTCCTTTTTGGGTTTTTTTTTTCAAAATGACAATTTTTGTGTGGTAATTTACAATGTGTTGTATTTTTTAAGACAATTTTTTTTGTTAAACAATTTTGGGGGCCCTTTTCTACAAAATTAGGCTTCCAATACCCTTTGCACACCCCCTTTGCAAGGTCCTGGTGATGAGGGACTCAAAACAAACTTTGGGAAGTCTTTACAAGCCTATGACCTATGATGAAATGTGAACTATTTTTGAGCACTTAACAAAAACTTTTATTCCAAATTTGAGCACATTAACACTAAAACTCAAGAACTCTGGAAGTTCCTGGACCATGGGAGCCCTCAGATCCCGATGTAGCAATATTTTTTTTAAGAACTGTTCTTGGATACTTACCAAAAGATTGTTCCAAATTTAGGTACCTAGGAGCCCTCACACCTCGATGTCTTTAGGTCAAATGTTTTTAGGAACTGTTCTTGGATACTCTTTAAAAGCGTATTCCACATTTGAGCTCATTCCGAACTCTAGTACTCAAGAATTCTGTAAGTTCCTGGTAAACAGGAGCCCTCAGTTCCCTATGTCCCAAGGTCAAACTGTTTTGGAACTGTTCTTGGATACCTATTACAAAATTATGTTCCAAATTTGAGTTCATTCCGATCATTAGAACTCAAGATTTTTGGAAAACTATGATGAGTTTGTACGGAGGCCTCCAGGAGGCCCCATTGTCTGATTTGGCCCATTAATTAACTTGTCCTTACGTTTGTTGGGAAAAGCTTTTATGCAAAATTTCAGTTTAATCGGTTGAGAATTAAGTGACTTATCGAAGATACAGACAAACAGACACACACAGATAGTGTTTTTGCGCTTTAGACTATTTTGAACAGCATACTTACATAAGCTTTTTTTCTATCTATAAATATGATGAGAGAAAGAAAGAAAAGCTTAAAAATGGGGATCCTTATTTTCAAGGATGAAAGACCTTCATTTATCCTGAAATGTCCTTTATGACTTGGATTTGAAATTATCTTTCATTCTTTCACCTAGGTAGATAAAAGGACTTTTTGTGCT
This sequence comes from Mochlonyx cinctipes, assembly GCA_001014845.1. Lineage (NCBI taxonomy): Eukaryota > Metazoa > Arthropoda > Insecta > Diptera > Chaoboridae > Mochlonyx > Mochlonyx cinctipes. The sequence continues at coordinate 5,827 of JXPH01026212.1, forward strand.
TATGTCCCTTTCGACTTCTATAAGTTAAGGATGATCGGGAAAATCAAACACGTTATGGACCACTAGGAATCATTTCCGACGAAAATTGGGTGAACGTCTGTTACATCTATAAGATCCGCCCGTAACATTTCTATGTCTCAAGATAACTCCTAGACGGTTTGTCCGATCGAGCTGAAATCTCGCAGGAAATATTCATTTGATAACGAAGACGTGTTGAGAACCCAATCGGACAAAAATTTCTGTGGCCTACCATCTTTTCATTTGATATGGAATTCAAATAACATAATCTTACGTGAATTCAATTAGAGTTTATTAAATCTTCAAATTTGATTTTAATGAAACACAAATTGCATAGCTTGTAGACGTTTATTAAAGCTATTAACTATTAAGGTGGATTGATTTTATATGGCAAAATTTCAAACGCCGATTGGGAAAAGCTCCCCGTGAATAGTACTTCTGATTTTTATCAGATTTGTAAAATGACGTTTCTGTCCCGCGTCACCGGTTCAAAGTTGTATTTTGATTTTTTTGGGATTTTTTAAATAACGTTTAAAACCCTCGCCATCGGTTCAAAACTGTTAATTTCTCCCCAAATTCCTCAAAAAGTGACAGTTTTGAATCAATGGCGTCGAGTTCAAAGTCATTTTAAAAATCGCAAAAAATCAGCGTTGCTATTGGGACCAAAATTCAACTTAGAACCGGTGGAAACCCCTTATTAGACCCCTCCCACGTGAAATTTAATTTGAAAAGGAAATAGATAAAGCAAATAGAAAGTTTTAACGTAAATAAGGTCAAGTATAGCGTTTAGTCTAAAAAACTATAGAAGTTAAAATCATAAAACCGGATCGGCCTGGTTCTATTATTTTAACAGAAATAATGGTGGTCGTTTTCTAAGCATGAAGGATTGAGAAAATTAATAGGCGCAAATTTGAGGTAATTTATCAACCCGAGTAACTCTTTGATTATTCCGCTGTTTTCAGAATTACTTGATGAAAGAAGCTTTTAGCTGTGTGCCCAAAATGTTTGAATATAAAATAATGGTGCATTTGGTTGCAGGCATTTTATTTGAATAATTTTACATATTTTCAAATTATGGGCTGACTAACAATTATTAATTTGATCTTACGTCTTTGGCAGTTCTTAGCAATACTTCTTTTATCACCTCGAAAACTTATAGAGAGAGAGAGGGGAGCCCATATTTGCGACTCATCGAAATAACAGTTTTTTTTTGCATCAATCGATTGGCGTTCATACTTCTTCGCAAAATATAAGAATTGAATTCTTCCTTGAGTAATTTGCAAAAACGAAACCGTTCGAGGTAGGTTTTAAAGGTCTGGATATGAATCCGNTCTTCGCAAAATATAAGAATTGAATTCTTCCTTGAGTAATTTGCAAAAACGAAACCGTTCGAGGTAGGTTTTAAAGGTCTGGATATGAATCCGTCGAGACACTTTGAAAAAAGTCAATGGTTAGGTCAACAGAAGAAGTGGAAGTTGCGATCTTCCACTTCTTCTCCTGGCCATACCATTCAAAAACTTAAAAATCTCTCAACGGATTCTTACTGAAGACCTTATCAACAATGCGTAAGTACGATTTAATTTTTGTTATCTAAACCTGGAAAATTACGAATATTTTTAGCAATTTTGTCTCGAATGAATCCAAATTTCGCCAACAGATGGCCGGATCAGGATTTGTATCGTAAATCTATATTTCTAGAAAAAAAAGTTATTCTAAATACAGAGAGTTAATCCAAGAGTAACTCTGGTTGAGGATTGTACTTGTAAGTGACCAGATCAGTCTGTTTGGCAAATTTATTTTTATAAAATGGCCATCGAATACAGAAAAAGGGTACAATTTCGGTCCTTTTTTAGATATTGTGAAAAAAACCACAGCAATTAAGCTAACTACAGGGACGGGGATTAAAGAAAAATGTTTTCAGGATGCCTTTTGACTCTTTGTGACATATTTCTGTCAGAAAAACGTGTTATTGGACAATTTGCTCAACTTCGTACGCCAGCTAAAGATCTGAACCGGTCGAGCCCAAATGTTCATAGAATTATTTTCAGACTATATCAGACAACTTTTCTTAATTTAAAGAAACATATGAACATAAAAGTCTTCTTTTAAAACTTTGTTTCTTAATACCATATAGACAAAAAGTTATCTTTGCTTCTAGGCTCAGTCATGCAAATAAAGTATATACCTACACCTGTACATTTAAGATGAAAAGCCATTCCAGTTGATCGAATCAAATCAAATATTTTTCCATGAAAATATAAATAATATAAAATCTCATATGCGAAATCCAAATGGAATTTGAATATGTGCTTATAAAATAAATAAAAAAGCCACCTGCTGGATCTTAAACTGAATCCTTTGAACTTTCTATCTTTATTTTTGTAAAAGTGATTTTATTCCAAAAAATAAATTCTCCAAATCTGAGTATATTTTGTATACTGTGCTGTGTGCAGCGTAGCGTGAAATAATAACGTGAGTGTTTTGTTCCAGAACTGACACGACATGTTATATGTCTACCTCACAAATAGACATTTTGCTAAATGAAAATTATTATACCTACTCTTCAGCTTCACAAAACGGCATCAAAGTTTAATTAAATACAGACGAGTTGTTTGGTTTTTCGTTTCGTTTTTACTTCCATAAACAAAACACAATAATCAGATCCAACGGCAACCTATAAGAGGGGAGGGTAAAGAAAGGCTGGAGATAACCGCGCAAATTCTTTGATGAGGTTTTTTGTGTTTTCATTAGAATTTTTTTTCCTGTTTGTAATTTTATTGAAGTAAAAGCAAAACATTTCAAAAATATTATTGAAATAAAAATAATTTTAAAATATCTTGGACATAATTTAAACATTTGCAGATCGAACAATAATTTTGGGTTGCAGATTAGGCAAATAGGCAGCAGATTTAAAAAAAATAGTGCAACAGAAAATTAAAAAATCCAGACGAGACGTTTACTGTACCTCATTTTCCCCAATCTCTTGTAGTACCTCAGCATTCTTTTGAAGAAACAAAACTCAGTTTTGCATGTAACCTTAGGTCTTTCAAGGGATCAATCACCCTTCTTTGGTAGGAAAAATGAAACCTTATTTTGATTTGCAGCCATATGCCCTAGGGTGGTCCCAGGATGGACAACCTTGTCTGATTTTAAGTCTTACCCGCCTCAAATTCTCTAGTTCCTTAGAAATTTTGAGCCCGATCGGAAGAAAATTGGGCCGTGCTACCGGATAAAAACCAAAAAAGAGGTCGAAAATCTTCCATAAACCTATTTTTTAAGGTTTTTGGCCGTAGCTCATCTCAATTATTTCCGATCGGACTCAAAGTTTTGGAGGAAGTATAGAATTTTAAGACAAAACTGTTGATAGATTAGAGGGTGAAAACCGTAGGAAACCACAAAGTGGATTATGTAGTATACATTGTATACTTTGTGATAGGAACTGTATTTAGACTTCAACAAAGATGATATGTGCAAATTTTGAAGAGGACCGGAAAAGTATTTACAGACTTTTCCAAGAAAGTCTTGTTATCGGAAGCACCAGGAATGAATAATATTATCCCAAATTTAGCATGTAAACTGTGCTTGGGCACTTGCCATAAGCTTATATTCCAAATTTGAGCTCATTCCGATTACTAGAACTCGAGATTTCTGGAATCTCCCTTTACACAGGAGCCCCAGATCCCGATGTCCTAGAGTCAATTTTTTTGGAACTATTCTTAAATACTTTCCACAAGATTATACATATTCCAGATTTAGGCTCATTCTTATCATTAGAACTCAAGATTTCTGGAAAATTCTGGTGATTTTCTATGGTAGCCCCTCGATCCCGTGGTCCGATTTAGTCCATACCTAATTTCATCAAAATCGGTTGAGATTTACGTGAGTTATTGTCTCAGACACATACGTACATACAGACACACAGACAAATACACATTTTTTTCGGATTTACGCGTTTCAGACCAAATGGAATAACTTTTCTAAGAACCGAAAGAATTCTATTTTTTTCGGTGGATATTGTAACCTTTTCATCTATAAAATTGATAGTGATGAAAAGCGTAAAGCTCAATCTTTATGCGCACTTTTAAATATTTTTAGGGGCAAGAGGGGTTACAGACATATTTTGTACTTTTTATTTTTAAATATTATAAAAGAATGAACAAAACTTAAGGCCCTTGATGTATCCATCAAAAATAAGTGTCCTAGACAAGACTTAAAATCAGACGAGGTCAGCTATTCTGGGGCAACCATACTATACGCGGTGTAAAATCTCAACTCAACTAATTTGTTGTAGATTTGCCCACTTGCTGCCCATTTACGTATTTTTCTGCCTATTTACGTATTCTTCTGCCCATTTTACTAATCGGCTACCTAATTATTTAAATTTGCTGCTCAATCATTCAATTCTCTGATGTCCATTTATTTAAATCTGCTGCCATGAAAAGGATTAGTTGAACCTTTAAAAAAGTTCAGCAGGGAAACCCCCGATTTGAGTTTCTTAATTCTCAAATAATAGTTCAAATAAAAAGAGTTTATTTGATTTTTTAGGGTTTAACGACCTCTGAAAAGAAGTTTAGATGTAAGAGCGCTATAAATAAAGTACTGAAATTTTGTCAAAATTGAAAATTGAACCTAAAACTGTTTGTCAGATTTTATGTGTGGCTTTGAAATGTTTATAATCTGCTGCCCAATCACATAAATCGGCTAAATCTGATAAACTCTACTCATTTAGTTGCTGCCTTTTTTAATCATTTTTTTGTATCACATAAAAGCTGGCGAACCCTTTTTAGGTTCAAATTAGCCAAAATATTGGTCTTCTTACTTTATTTAGGGATCGATTGCACACCTTTCTAGAGTTCGATGAACCCTTAAAAAGACCAAATTGCCACTTTTGGCTAAGTTTAACTTTTATTTTAGATTAGATTCAAAATACCTATTTTTCCCTGAATTCAGGATATTTTTATTAATTAACTCATATTATTCAAGTTACGCATAGGTACATACCAATAGCATGACCCTGATAAAATGAAAAAGTAATTACGTTGCCTGCATTTTGGCACTCATAGTTTACAAAGTACTAGGCGATTGCAGAATAATTCACAAAACACCCAGGTATCTCCACTAGGGGTGGTCGGAAAAGTTAGAGTTGGCTATAAAACCCATATCCTGAATATTCCAGCCTGATAGCTCAACATTTTGATCTACCGAATGGAGGTCCAAACCAAAATTAGCCCTTTTTAGTATGAATAGGCAAAAAACTAATATTTTAATTAATATTTAATGAAAATCAAGCGTCAGCTTCTAACATATAGCTAATTTAGACCAATTTAAAAAATAATAATATTCTGCCATATCTAGAAAAAAATTATAGCCGTTTAAAATTTTGGCGTTTTGGAACATAAAGGTTTTCAATTACAAAAAAATCATAACTTCCATCCATCCATCCATTCCTGGTGCTTCCAATTACCAGGCTTTCTTGGATAACTCTGTAAATACTTTTCCGATCCTCTTCAAAATTTGCACATATCATTTTTGTGGAAGTCCTGAATCCACTTCCTATCACAAATCAAACAATAAATATGATGAAAAATTACATAATCTACTTTATGGTTTCCTACGTTTTATTTCTTGAAATCCTATTATTACTTTTAATTTTCTTGAAAAAAGTTAAAGTATAGTAATTAGTCAAAAAATCGAAATCGCTCAAATCACTTTTAAAATACGTTTTGGACCTCTAGAAATCATTTGCGATCAAAATTGGTTGGATGCCTGTATGTCGGTTTGTCGGTTTGTAGATTGGTGATTGTAGACTGTTCGCATTTCTTTCTCCAACGATAGCGGTCGTAATTATTGACCAATCGAACCGAACATTTCNCATACAATTTTTTCTGATTAATAAAAAAATCGAAATGAATTCTAACGTAATCA
>JXPH01026300.1:3499-15890 GCA_001014845.1 Mochlonyx cinctipes
CCAGATGACTTTGTTGATTCGAGCTTTTCACTCCGAAAAGTGCCCAAATCCAATTTTTAAATGTTAAATACAATCTATAATAAATCATATAATATAATATATAACTATTTATTCAGGAAGTACTTGAAAAAGTGTTGCCATGCAAACTTCCGTAACAACAGCGCCGCCTATCGTTTGCTCGTGAACTAAAAAGATTCCTACAATCGGGTAAGGGCAAAAAATTATCGAAGTATTTGTTCTAAGTCAGTCATCTGTATAGAATTTTTTTCTGTGGTGGGATTGTATTCAAAAAGCTTTGCAAAAATGTTACAAATTTTTGACAAGAAAACAAGAAGAAGAAGGACAAAAAAGTAAAGAATAAACAAGTTTGGAACCAAAAAGGGGCCAAAACAGTAAGGTTATGTTTTTAAATTTAAAAAACCTTAAAAAATAGGGATATTATTTTTCATTAATTCTTTTTATGCTTAAAATACTGCATAAGAATACGGGAAAATGGATCGAAAAGCTGCTAGTAGTAGCTCTAGATCGAGTAAAAGTAAATTAAACTTACCACAAAGTGAATTGTACGCATTAGGATCAAAAGCCTCGTCGAGCTCCCGTGATGACAGCAAAAATAAAAATACTACGGAAAGAAAACGGGAAGCCACCACCTCTTTAGCGACAGCAGCTGCAAAAAAGATAAAATTGTCAACTACAACAAGCGGACCGAGCAAATCGTCTGGTGATAGCTCATCTTCCAGCAGTGTACTTGAGTACTGGGAACAGGTCGCCTTAGATTGCGAAGGTCAGGACTTAGTGTCTTCAGTGCTAACAGCGATTGAACAACAGGATAGCGACAGTGTGGTGGGATATATTTGTGGAGCGATTAAAGCCATTATATCGCCAAGAAGTAAAACGGAGTCTCTTGCTTCATTATCGCTCTTGTATTTAGCAAAAATTCGTCCTCATTTATTCTGCAATGAGACAATTACTTCTGCTCTCGTTTCCATTCTCAAGAGAGACTCAACCAATTCGTTTAAGGGACGCAATAATCCTTCAATCCACATTTTGGCCTGCAATTTATTGTCAAGAGGATATTATGACAAGAAACAGTGGCCAGAATCGTTTGTCCGTGCCTACATTGACGACGCCATCAACGAAAGAGTCTGGGTAGATTACGAAGAGTGTGTCCTATTCGTGGATAATATAACGGCCGCATTTGGCACAAAAACTCCTCCCAAGTGGATGTTGCAACCAGAATTGAGTGGCCTAAATCCAACTGGAAGAGAAGGAGCAGGAGTAGATGATGAAGTTTCAACAGATAGCACTTTATTCGGAGAAAATTCAAGCAAATTTGGAGATTCCACAACTGAAAATCATCCCCGCTATACACATTTGAAAGAAAATGTTGAGAAATTAGTGCTGGATGCCATCAAAGAGCAGTTCAATAAGAGGCAAGCGCCAGACTGCTCAACGAGGAACTTTTTAAAATTCCTAGCATCAACAACAGGACTGGTTGAAGTCAGAGCCCTTTCGGTAACACGGCTAGAAATGTGGATACACAATGGAAAATTGATGAAACCTGCCCAGGAACTGTTGACATTCTTGTGTTACAACGTAACCGGTTCAATTCCAAAAGATCACGAAGTTCTTTCAAATCTTGTCAAGATGCGTTTGAAACCGAAACCATTAATCAACATTTTCATGACTTGTTTGAAAGAAACGATCAATTGTCAGCCCGATATTCTGGTGACAATGCTGAGGTATGTGGTTCAGAACGAATTATCAAACGCGCGTAATCCAAACAACATGGGAATGCTGGCCACAATGTTCCAAACAAAGCCGAAAGAGTCGGCAACGCATCTGGCCGAAATCTACCAGGAATTTCTGCTGCAGCGTGAAGATGTGCTTCGAACGCTTCGCGTTTTTCTTCGAGAACTTGTGAAAATGCTTCGTTATGACATCAATCTAATGGTTTTCTGTAAAACGCTCCTCGACAGCCGCGACGATTTGACACCACAAATTCAATCTTCTGAATTTCGGGACCGCATTTTCTACTCTATCGTTGATTTAATCTGCTTCTGCATGTTTCTCTCTGTTTCTCCACAAATTAGAGAAGCAAACGTCTCGTTGAGAAGTGGAAGAGACACAAAAGGTTCAACAGTTCTCCACCTTTTCTACGCCCAAATGTCGCAAATACAATTTGAAGCGCTAACCTGGATGCACGAGATCGTCCCAGTATTGTACAAGCCGAACCCGAACGATTTCACATTAACTTTCCACAAAATGTTGCTCCTTGACGTTCCCGAAGCATATTCTAAAGGTGATCTGTGGCCGCCAGAGTCGGAACGTGCCTCTTTATTGAGAATGGTGTCTGAAATTCCGCTTCAACAAAACTCAATTCTGCGAATTCTCTTGATTGGAATCACGAAAGAAATCCCGTTTTCTATTCCAGACACAATGGAAATCATTGATCAACTTGTGAGGAGAGCTGCTTCAATTAGGAACATTGATTTCATTCCACTAGACGTAGACAAGCTGGAGATAATCGATTTACTGTTCAAGATGTCCGAGTATCATCATCCAGACAATATTGTGCTGCCCGTTAATTACGAACCGCCGAAGCTAGCAATTTCATCGCTGTACTGGAAGACTTGGATCATTTTGCTACTAATTTCCGCTCACAATCCTAGTATATTTGGAAGGTTCTGCTGGGAGCAGTATCCGATGTTGAGGACGTTGATGGAGATGTGCATCACGAATCAAATTGTGCAAGCAAAACCAAATGAAGAGGAACTTCAGGTAAGAAATTTATTTTATTCAATCCTAATGATAAGAAGGGAACTCCAATTTTAAGTTTAGAATTTTTTTAAAAGATATCAATTCCTCTAAGAAATAGGTTAGACAAAATTTTGCCTCTTTGTATGCCATTTTAAATCTAATTCTTTAATATTATTGAAGATCTTCGTTTAATTTACGCGTGCCTACTTAATTTATTACGATAAGTATAAGACGTCTAGAGAAAACCTACCATAAAGGTCTGGAATCGTTACATAATATTTGGCTAGGAGTTATTAGCGAATCAAAAACGGAGCTACGTTTAACCAAAAATTCGACTTGATTACAACAATTCGCGCATACGTTTGAGATTATTATTATTTTAGGAATCTATAAGACAAAGACACCAACCTGAGCTACCATGGCTCATTTTCTGTGGATATTTCTCTCCTGTGCAGTGAAGGAAGGATACGATAGGCTCCGCAATAGATTTTTATTATTATTTTTAAAAATATGCTGAATGGAACAGAGTGCTCAGGTACTTCATTTCTCATCCCATAAAGTGTGGGGTGAAATATTGGGCTATTCAGGGCATTATTGAAACGGGCACATCGGGTTCAAAAGCGATTACGTTAGCCAGATTACACAACGTGACCTGACACGTACGCTTAACGAAGGGTTGACTCCGAAAAATGGTTACCCTAGACAAGGTGTGCAGTCCAGAACTGTGGGACGGACGATTACCATGAACATGAACAAGAGTTATAGCGAATTAAAATCAAAATATAATTAAGGGAGTTCAAAGTTTACTTATTCAGCTTTCCAAAACTTATTTGTTTTTAAAATTCAGTTGAACTGGCTAGTTTGATAGAATTTATTATAAAAAAGAGAAGCTTCTTGGGAAATTATTCAAATTTGTTAGAAATGGTTTGAAAAAAGGGAAATTTCTTGGGAATTTTTTAAATCCGACTGACCATGGCATTCGACCGATCGACCATTTCATTCGATCGAACGACCGGCTCCGGATGGCGTTCGACCGAATGACTGACGACTGAACGTCCGACTCCCTGAACTTCTTGGAGGGTAACTCAAAAATGATGAAAATGCAAATGGGACAGATATGCGAATATGGGCAGTACACGATTTCTAAAGATTGAAGATTGACAAGAGCTCTCAGTCATTACAAATAAGCGAATAGTTTGTAATTTTAACGCCCAGCCGGTCAGAACGGGGACCCGAGAGATAAATTTTTATCCGGCCTGCAGATAGCTCGCAGATCTTCAACACAATTTGTTCATTATAATCTTTGTAAAATTTAAAAACGAGATCATCCCCTACTGTGCAGAAAAAAGTATTGGGGCACTTGTAGAGGGGTTTTTTTAAATCATTTCTCAATTCATTCTTCCCTTTTTGTAGGTCGCCACAATTGAAAGATCGCACATCCTTGAATTTGAGACCCATTTGGCAGCCGCAACATCAAAAGTTGTCATCACTGAACAAAACAGTTTACTGCTGTCCCAATTAATTCTTATGGACCCAATGGGAGTTGCCAGACGTCCGCCCAACCACATTTTGGAGCAAATTCAAACGTTGAACATTACGCACCGTTTAGGACATTTGTTGTGTCGCAGCAGAAAACCAGATTTGCTCCTCGAGATTATTCAACGACAAGGAACTTCACAATCAATGCCCTGGCTAGCTGATTTGGTACAGAACAGTGATGGAGACTTTAATCACCTTCCCGTTCAGTGTTTGTGCGAATTTCTGCTATCCAACTCGAGTGGAGTTATTGGAGAAAATGCAAGGGAAATGGAGTTGCTTCAATTCCTGCAGAAAGTTGTTGGCGATGAAAATGGTGATCATCAAATTATCTGTGAAATCCTTGAGTATTTTCTGCGACGTTTGTCTTCAACATCAAATCAATCACGACAATCGGCAATTCGAGGTTTGAAATTGTTGCTCAAAATATTCCAATCCGAAGATGATCCTGTTCCAATTGAAAGTAACAATGCAGATTGGCTCATCCGGTTCTTGCCGATGGTCCCAAGTTTTATCTACGTCCGCCCCATCTTGATTGTCCAATTGAGAGCCGCGTGTCAAGTTGAAAATTGCCCAGAGCTCGTCATGACTTACATTCAATTCATCGCTGCACACACGCTACAAGACTCCGAACCTGACATGTTAGAGCACGTTATGGACATGTCACAATTGATCGTTGAAAGGAGCACAATCTTCTCGTACATTATTCCAACGCTGAACGATCAAAATGAGAACCGTTTCAATACGTTAAACTGTCTCTTTGTCATGTTTAACAACTTTTTGGTGAAATTGCGGGAATACAAGTCGTCGCAAACATTTCCAGAGTACCCAGATCTTCTTCTTGTCCAGTTTGCCGACGAAACTCAGTGTCACATCCACTTGAACATCATCCAAGCGTTTGTCATTCTGTTGTCGCATTCTTCAATCATCCCGGGAGCATCTCAAATATTGGACTATTGGTTCCCAGAGAACGCTTCGCCTCCACAAGCATTCAACATTGAAACATCGGAGCCGGTTCAAATTCTCCCTGACTGGCTGAAGCTGAAAATGATACGAAGTTCTGTTGATCGCCTAGTGGACGCAGCGCTTCAAGATTTGACTCCGGATCAAATAGTTTTGTTTGTCCAAAACTTTGGAACGCCCATAAACTCAATGTCGAAACTGTTGGCGCGTTTGGATCGCGCCGTCATTGAACAATGTGAAGCTGTAAATTCGGCCATTTTGAATAAAACCTATTTGGCGCAAATGATTGAAATTCAGCAGATGAGAGGTGCCAAAAACGGGCACATTTCAGTACAAGCGCTTGAATTGAGGGGTCAAATCATTGGCGATCCGCCAAAGACCAATGTTAGCGTTATGGAGCCACTGGAAATTGATTTTAAAGTTGCCAGAAGCCGAACGACTTCCGAAAACAAACCAGCGTCCAAAACGAAGGAAATCGAAGAGACTGTTGAAGTTATTCTAACAAATCCCACAATGAACAAAGCGCATCTATCAAAATTCCGCAAAATGATTCAGAGACTGTTGGGAGGGAATAAAAATTCGAAATCTCATGAGTACACGCTGAGCAAAGTGTTAAATTATTTGAGCAGGATGCTAAAAAATCCTCAGGGTCAGTTCCTCTTCAAAAACATTGTTCAAAATCCGCAAAATTGGTGCTTCTTCAGAAGTCTCTTATCTCTGAATCCGGACAAATTTGACAATCGAAACTACATGCTCTATATTACGGACGAGGTGCTTAAATGGTTGAATCCGGCAAATAACAGCCTTTTACTACAAATGCTTGTTAAGGAGCGTCAAAATTTCATCACAACGAACGTCCGGGAGGCTGTAAGTAGTCAAAACGTCTCCTCAGACCTAATGGTTGTCCTGCAAACGACAAAAGTTTCCGATGTAGAAGGAAATGGGAAGCGAATTTTGAAGCAGACAAACAGTCATAACATGATAGACGTCATTTCTTCGGTTCTGAAAAGTTCCAATATTGTCAAAAGCGAGGATGGAAATCAATTTGATAAAAAAGGACTTTTAGTTGATTGGTTGGCGGAAGCAGATTCCGAGCTCATCAGCTTCAATCAGGAACTTCAAATGGATCTGCTCTTCAATAAGTCATTAAAAGAGTTTCGCCCCTACCTCCTCTCATTGCTCAGCCATCAGTCGAGCTGGTGCACAATGCACAGGACGATCAACAAGCTTTTGGACGAGTTCAATCCAACATACGACCCATCTTCTGTCCTAGATTTGGTCGACGCCGTCATTCGAAACCCAAAACTTTGGCAAGGACGCGACAAAGCTGTCTCAAAACACGAGCAAATCGAATACATTGTCTGTTTGGATGAGAAGCAGGACCTAACATTCGTGGATTACATTTTGAACGAAGACGATGCGGATAAGTTGAGTGCTCGCGTCAAGTTACTGCTCCAATGCATCGATTCCAAGTACGACTACCTTCAGAACATTGCCTCGTACGTTCAGAAGAAGAATCAAGAAAAGTCCAAAATGTTTTTGCAGCAATTATATTTGAACATCCCGCCGATGAAATTCATGATGCCACAAATTGAGGGTGTGTATGATGCAGATTTGAGAGGTGCTTCCGGATGCACTGGAGACAAATTTTCGCATTTCATCTTAACCGCAATCTCGTCCCTTTCAAATCACCGAGAATATCAGCATATTTCGCAAGAAATGGAGCTTATTGTTCGCAAATTGGCCGCATCGCACCCGTCTTTTCTTCTGAGAGAACTCTCCGTTCTAGCGGCGCTCTTACAGGGTCGCGCCCATATGGATCTACATGTTTTGAGAGGAGAATTCCACATTCACCTCTTCCATCAAGTCTTGGGAATTCTCGAAATTCTTCAGCCAACCATTTTCGTCGACAACTATCAATCGGGACTGCACAGCGCCCTCGAATGCTACTTTGCATTACTCCGTCATCACGGGCATTCGAAAGAAGTTTACTCAATTATGTACCGTTTCATGGACCTCCTCCAATCCTACATTACGGCGAGTGCTCCGAGAGCATTAAAGTTCATTGAAAACTACACGGATTTGATGCAAGATTTGGCGCATCATCACTACGATATGGGATCGTTGCAGCAGCTCGTCCAAGGATTGTCGTTGCTGAAGCATAAAACTGAAAGCACTTTTATCGAGAAAGCAGAAAACAACATTGACGACCCGCAACCTGGATGTTCTAAAGACATTGATACGAAACCGAAGCTCGAGTCCGATACAGATAGTCGTGGAGCTGCTGCTGTAATTCTAGCGCCGTACACGAAGCAAGAAATTGCGCCACAACATTGGGCAGAAATAATGCATGAGCTCAAAGTGCGAAACTATGATGACATTTTAGTGCCCTTGATCGAAGTGGACAATGTTACAATGAAGCGACCAGCTCTTTTGGAAGATGTTTTCGATAAAATCTTGAAATTTGTCGTACATCCATCGGCAAATGTTCGCAACACAGCACACATTCTTTTGGCCCGTCATTTGAAGCAAAGCCCTGGAAATTTCTCGACCAATTCGAGCAGTCTTACAACGTACATTCAGTGTTTGTATAGCGAAGACACTGCCGTCGTTCAATCAGCGCTAGAGAAAGTCACCGAATACGTGCTCTGTCTTCAGGAGTACGCCCCGCAAATCTTGAACAGTGTTTTCAGCTTGGGAATCACCTCGAAAATCAACACGTACGCACAAATTAGGAAATGTATTTTGGCGTTAAAGAAGCAGCATGCTTGTTAACGATTGCAATGAGATATAAAATGTACTCTCACTTATTATAGAAAATAAATTTATTTCGATTTGATTGTAAAACTTTTCTCTTTTAGCTTTTCTTCCTCTTATGCGAAAAAGCAAAAAAAAAACTGAAATTTGTTTTGGAGGCTTTTCTCACCAAAAGTAAGGATGAGCTCGTTAATGGTTTAAATCGGTCCATGGGGTCTGGAGTGGAGGCTCCCATATACTGCCCAGCTCTTTTCAGGAACCTCGATTTTTATTGATCGGAATAAGCTCAAATTTGAAATATAAGCTTTTGGTAAGTAAGTACCGCGGAACAGTTCCTTACAAAATTTGGTCCTAAGGGCCTCCCCTCTAGTGTACCAGAAATTTACAGGAATCTTATGTTTTAATGAATGGATTGAACATAAAACTGAAACAGGTTTTTCTGGAACTTTGTAAACATAAAAAGAACTCTAGATACCCTTGGTAGTAAGAGTGGGCGTAACTCGTCCGATATTTGTGGCCTTTTCAAGGAATTCTTTGAAAATATCTACATTGAGAATAAATGTTTTGCTTCAAATTTACATTCACGTTTAATTAGGGGGACTGACTTAATTTTGAACAGAATAACTCGATTCTTCTGATGTAAGCCGTGGAATTAAAAATTCAAATGTTAGCAAAGGCCTAAGTCCAGATGGAATCCCGCCTCTGTTTTTAAAAAAATATGTGAATGGAATAACTGATAAACCTGGAAACTGGAAAATTTCCGGAATTATGGAAAATTTCACACATTATCCCTATTTATAAAAAGGGCAGAGGGATAAAATCGAGAATTATAGAGGAATCTCAATTTTGTCTACAATTCCAAAAATGTTTGAAAAANGTTTTGTCTACAATTTGAAGGGGGAATTACTTATGATCAAAAGTTAACTTTTACTCAGCACATCAACCACGTCATAGCCAAAGCCAACTCTATGCTTGGGTTTATCAAAAGNATCCTGAAGACTACATTGTTGATTCGTCAGATCCAATCTAGAATATGGAGCCCATCGTCTGCTGTTTATATTTCTAGAATCGAAGCTATCCAAAAAAGGTTTGTCTTATATGCCCTAAGAAATTTAGGTTGGAATGCTAGAAATCGTCAAGATCTTCCACCGTATNATGGGAAAGGTGTTTGCTGATAAATCTTGCATTGTTCCATGATAGAAGACGTTTACCGTGTTTCATGTTCATTCGAGATTTGACCACTTCAAGGACTGACTGTGCTGGGCTCATATCAATTGTGAATTGGTATGTTCAAGCTTTTGCGACGAGGAGACGTATCAACGATACTTTTCATATACATAATCACAGAACCTTATATGGTTCAGATGAACCAATGACCAAAATGCTGAAAATATGTAACTCTGGAAAACTTCCTTGATTTTCATTCTAGTAGAGATGTTGTTGAAAAGAGTATCATGCTCCACTTCAATATGATAAGTTAAATCAATGTCAAGACTACTTAATATTAGTCCATTTTTGTTTATAATATTATTTTTTCATGTATGGTTAAAGGCTTGCGTTGTGCCAAATAAACAAATTGAACTCAAATTTGGAATATAAACTTCTGGTGAGTACCCGAGAAATTAAGGCTAATACCATCCATTCATGGTGTTTCCAAACACCAGACCTTTATGGAATTAGTAAATAATGAAGAAAAGCTATAGTCCACTTATGATTTCCAGCGATTTTCCTCGGCATTGACAAAGCTGCTTAACATAGATTAAATACTTTATTCTTTCTTTGAAGATAATTTTCAAAATGATAATTATGTATCCTCAGTATTGTCAGTTTCCCTTCCTTGCAGGTAGACTTCCTGAAAATAGAAATTGGAAAATATATTTATGTGTAGGCATTAAATTTAAACGTCTTGTACCTCAACCAATCGGTTGATAATCGAACTATCATTCATCGTTGGATCTTCAGCATTAGTTTTAAACACGTTCAAAATATCTTCTGGCACCCCATAATTGCTTCTTCTAGATGGCTGAATTCCACAGTCTGATGGTAAATACCGAAATTCTGGTTCGTCTTCCTCCTCATCAGCGTCCAGCGTCAATAGGTCCCAATCGAAAGCCAAACTGTCGCAAAAATCCCTTCCAAATGGACAAAAGTCCATCAAGATTACACTGTCTTTTTTATTCCGAATTACATCAAAGACATAGTCCGTGGCTGGAAATTTACCCTTAATGTTCTCTTTGTAAACGGACACGATATCACCAATAATATCGCTCCTTTCGTTTGCAATGTGCTCATGGAATGATGGCCAGTCTCTAGGGGAAATAGCGATCAACGATTTGTTCTTGACAAAGCATCTAAACTCTGTCCCAGGATGAATGTCCATCCATTTCTTTAGAACGATGTAGTACTCGTTCCCAAATTTCCTTGGAGCCAAATCGTCTTTACAGAAGCTCGAGGCTTTCAGCAGTTGATACAAGTCTGTTATATCCCGAATACGTAAGGTCTGCCCAGGCGTTATCCATACCGCATCCTTTGGACAATGCCAATCTGTTTTCAAGAACGCTGATCCTCCTAGCGCTCGAATTGTTTGCGTCAGTTTGTCACTGAAGTTGACAAACTCTGGTTGGACTACATCATCATCGTCATCGTTTTCATCAAAATTATCATTAAACTGATTAAAATGATACACTTCCTGACTGTTCGAAACTTCCTCCTGTCTGCATTCCTTGGGCAGAATCAATAAATTATCCCTTAGATATGCCAGAACTTCATCAGGGATTTGAATCGTCTCCGATTTTATGGATAATTTCTTGAATTTCTCGTACCAGTTATTGAAAATGCACGCGTTTTTATCGGAATCAATGCCTTTCAACATCATTTTATAGATTAAAACTATTGAACTACAAAATAAAAATTAGGAGAACTGTCAGTAAAAATTGGGAAGCAGCATTGCAGCCAAACTTATTTCAAGCAAGCACATTTCAGCCAAATATTTCCGACTGATTTGCGATTTTAACGAGGATTTTCAAGGTCTAATACATAAAAGGAAGATTCGCCTGATATGTAAAATTAAAATGCATTTTGCTGACGTAGTAATTTAATTGCGGGCAAAGAAGACTCGGTTTTTTCATGCTGAAGCACAATGTTTACATAGTTTTCAATTCGTTTCAAACGGGTATTTCGAATTGTCAAGAAGATCAAACGTTGCCATGGTTATGTTTACTACTTCCCCGTTAAAAGACTGCGTCACCGAAGAGGTTTTTGTATGCGTGCAAGAGGAGAAAAAAATCCAATACATCAATGCATCGGGCGAACCCTAAAGGAATTTAGACCTTGGAGGATTTTAACATATTTAGAGATGTCATCATTTCAGCCAAACATTTTAAAATCACACTTTTTGGGTGGTTCGATTGGTTAGAGCGCTGTTGTTGTCGCTCTATCTGTGTTCAAATCCCGGTAGAGCCATATCAACTTTANGATCAAACGTTGCCATGGTTATGTTTACTACTTCCCCGTTAAAAGACTGCGTCACCGAAGAGGTTTTTGTATGCGTGCAAGAGGAGAAAAAAATCCAATACATCAATGCATCGGGCGAACCCTAAAGGAATTTAGACCTTGGAGGATTTTAACATATTTAGAGATGTCATCATTTCAGCCAAACATTTTAAAATCACACTTTTTGGGTGGTTCGATTGGTTAGAGCGCTGTTGTTGTCGCTCTATCTGTGTTCAAATCCCGGTAGAGCCATATCAACTTTAATTCAGGGTTTACAAAATTGCGTGATAGGTCCGGATAGGTCTGCCAAATAACAGCCGATACAAATACAATTGGCCTTTTTGCGTGACGTGCGCTGATTTTGGTAAACGTCAAACCACCATGGTCAGGGAAAACAAACCAAAAAAATCCAAAAGATAACAATCTAACATATTATTAAGTGCAAATTCAATGTAAAACAATGATTTAAAACATAATTGGCCCCTTTGCTAATTGACATTCGATATAATAAGATAATTTTGATAAACGTCAAGCCGCCATGATGAGGGAAAACAAACTAGCAAATCCACAAAATAATAATCTAACTTACTCGTTAAATGCGAATTCATTAATTTTTGGCGATTCCAAACTGAGACTTTTACAAACGATTAGATGACAAACGTTTGTTTGCCTTTTTTGACTACATAACCTGAGTATGGCATTTTAGACAGCCATTTGCTTTCGTCACAAAATAGAACCTAATACAATCTAATGCAACCCCCAATCTGCATCCCTTGGAAGCTGGTCTGCTCCCCATCTGTCAAAACAAGTCGGAATGTTTATCCAAGATTTGTTTGCCTGCAGTCATATTCGTCCTTTCTTCTTTTCAGCTGTTCTGCTGTGA
>JXPH01026305.1:0-11745 GCA_001014845.1 Mochlonyx cinctipes
TTCAAAAAAAAAAGTTAAAGTAAAAAATTAGAGTGTCTGTCTGTATGTATGTATTGTATGTTTTTGGGGACGGTAAGTCAGGTAAATATCAACCGATTTTGATCAAATTTGGTATGCATGCTGTTTTTGCCAAAAGTAAAGTCAAGTTCGTAGATGGGCCTAATCTGATCACGGGATCGGGAAGTCCCTATACAAACCTATCAGAATTTTTCAGAAATCTTGAGTTGTAATGATCGGAATGAGCTCAAATTCAGAATATATTTTGTCAAAAGTATCCAAGAACAGTTCCCAAAAACTTTAACCCTAGGACATTGGGATCTGGAGGCTCCTTGGTTCCAGGAGCTCCAGAATTTTTGAGGTCTAGTTATTGGAGTGAGTTCAAATTGCGAATATAAGTTTTTGTTAAGTATCCAAGAACAGTTACTAAAATGTTTCTTCCTAAAATATTGAAATTTGAGGGCTCTTTGGTACCAGGAACATCCAGAATTCTTGAGTTCTAATGATCGAAATGAACTCGAATAGGAATATAATCTTGTGGAAAGTATCCAAGAACAGTTCTTAAAAAAGTTTGACTCTAAGACTTCAGGATCTGGGGGCTCCTGTGTACTAGGAGCTTCCAGTTTCTTGAGTTGTAGTGATCAAAATGAGCTCAAATTTGGAATAAATTTACACTCATTTAAAAAAAACCTATTTAGAGTTTTTTCTGATCTAAACCCAACTAATGGTGAACTACTCCTTTTTAGAGTTTTTTGTTAGAACTCAATTTTGGGGTTTTTCAAAGAAAATTTCTAAATTGGAGTTTGTTTAGTCCAGGATATATTTTAAAATGTTTTCCATTAATAAAAAAGATTTTAAGATGCAGCCGGGGACTCGAACTTAGCCTCTTTGGTGTACTAGCCCACCACTCTATCCCCTGAGCCACAGGGACTTGGTGAAAACCAGTGAAAATTTGCTTATTATATTTTAAAAGTAGCAGGCGGGAAGGAATTTAACTCCTTTTTGGGGTTCATATTGAAAGTATAGTGAAAGTATAACTTTAGGGGTTTTTAAAACTCTTTTCGGGAGTTATATACTTAAAGTGACTTAATGACTTTGAAAAAGTATCTTTTTGGCTTTTTTTAAATTGGTCTGAAGGCTTTTGGTAGGTATCCAAGAACAGTTCCTAAAAAAGTTTGACCCTGAGACATAGGTACTGGCCACATCTAGAATTCTCGAGTTCTAATAATCGGAATGAGCTCAAATTTGGAATATAAGCTTTTGGTAAGTGCCCAAAAACAGTTTCTACCCTAAATTGGGAGTAATATTATCCAGTCCTGGTGCTTTCAATTAAGAGACTTTCTTGGATAACTGGAACCTCTCCAAAATTTGCACTTGTCATCTTTGTTGAAGTCTAAATCCAGTTCCTATCGCAAAATATACATTAAATATGAAAGAAAAGCTCCTTTATCCACTTTGTGGTTTTCTACATTCTTGTTTATTCTGTTGTTTTCATATTTTTGATTAACACACAACAACCCAAGAGCGAGAATGATTTATTAACGAGCACTGGGTGTAAAAAAGTTGTGCGAGTGCAGAATTTATGTAATACTCTAGAAAAAAGTATGCTTAAAATAAGAGAATTTCATTTAAATATATACATATGTGTGTACTACGTAGCGTACATGTATAATGAACACATTGTATGAAGTGGAGGTTCAAAGAGTGATTACAGAAAATTTATGAATGTATAAATCATTTATTGTCAGTAATTAGTTTGTGATTCTGACGTTTATATTGAATTTAATTTATATCTCGTATCGATTGCATTAATATTTGCATTTTGCCATAGCCATCATTTGCACATTAAATGAACAAAAATAATAAACTTGGAACTTTTAAAATTGTCAATTAACATGATGGATAGGATAGACTGTGATTGACGTATCCAGGAAAATGGCACAACTGTAAATTATGGACATGCAAGAGACTGTGTCAGTTTTTTATAATTTTCCATTCACCTGACATCATAAATTATCTTTTGATTGAATGCTTAATTGCAGTGTTTTAAATAAATAAATAAATATGTGCAACCTGTATCTTAAAATGTAGTCTTTTTTGCTTGTCTTTAAAAAATAAAATATATCGTGTGGACACATATGGTATTTTAAAAGTAGTTTTAAACAACTATATTTCATATAAAGTGTCCTGTAATTTTAATTATTTATTTAATGGTTTAAAATTTATGTATGAGAAAGAGAGAATTTTATCGAACCAAGATGCTAATAAGCAAGTAATCATATAAATGATTCTCTTATGTTTATAGCAGCATATATCAATTTTGCATAAATGCTTTCAGACAACCGAATAAACAATCTGCAATAAATTTTACATGTGTTCCAATAAAAACACTATTCTATTGCCCATAATAAAGATGGGTGCGTGCTGTTTGACGTTGAGCCAGGTATAAAGTTGTGGAGCGATTTTGATTTTTTCGCAAATAAAAGTTTGCGGGCAAAATATTTTAATACGATAAAAATTAAGTCGTACGACCTGAGAGCATTATAATGGCTTTTTGACATCAGGACCAGAGCTGTAATAGAAGGCTCAGAACTAAAGACTTTGAAGAGGTAACCCTTCTTCAGCAAGAAAGAAACTTATTTTTGCACGCAAAAATAGCGGACAGATAGGGCAATCAGTGGATGCAAAAGCCAATCTTACGGATGCTGGGACTATCGGTGGTTGCGTGTCATTGGTGAACGTTTATGGACTGTCTCAAAAGCCGACGAAAACAATCCAGCTGTCCGCAGATGGCGTGGCAATCCAACAGATTCTATATGGTCAGTATACTGCAGGGCCAACNTGGTGAACGTTTATGGACTGTCTCAAAAGCCGACGAAAACAATCCAGCTGTCCGCAGATGGCGTGGCAATCCAACAGATTCTATATGGTCAGTATACTGCAGGGCCAACTGAAGGATCTTTGCCAGGCAAGAGGTAGGNTTGCTCGAGGTGAACTGAAGAAGGAGGGGGGGAGGTCACTGGTAAAAACTCTATATAGTTCTGAAAAGAACTCTTGTATAGCTGTGAAAAGAGTTGTTTCCAGCGACTTCCCCACACTTAAACGTCGGAGTTAAACACCAGGTTAAAGATAAAAACGCACTAAATTTTATTTTCAATGAGTTTAATTCTTTTAACAACATTTGTTTGGTGATGCATAAACATTTGGTCTGCTTCCCCTCAAACTGTGGGTGAAGCCTAAATTGTGGAAATCTCCTAAATGCTGACTGCGAACGTCACAAAAAGCTTCAAAAAGTGGAACCCTACAAATGTCGATCGAAGACCATGTGCTGGTTTGAATTGATCGTTAGCGGTGGATGCAACAATATATAGAAATTATGATCCATCCGCTAGGTGGCGAATGATTTTGTTCTTGGATGCATGGCCGTCCAACCACTTTTGCCCAAGACGCGATCACTGTTGGAAGTCACTTACGAAATTTAGGGTTGTTTTCACACCCGTCCGCTTGGTGACGATTGATTCTTTTCTTGGATATTGAATACAATTGGTCGCCCAATTAACTCTATGAAGTCATTTATGAGATTTAGGGTTATTTTCACACCCATCTGCTAGGTGACGATTGATTATTTCCTTGGATACTTAATACACTTCACCATCCAAGCAAGTTTACTGAAGACGCAATCACTCTAGGAAGTCTTTTACGAAATTTGGGGCATTTTTCACACCCATCTGCTAGGTGCGGATCAATTCTTTCCTTGAATACTGAATACACTCGGCCGTACAAGCAACTTTGCCATGAACGTGATCACCCTAGGATGTTATTTGCAAATTTTATTGTTGTATTCGCTGGGTGGTGATTGATTATTTTCTTGGATACTGAATACACTTGGCCGTCCAAGTAACTTTTCCGAAAACGTGATTACTCTAGGAAGTCATTTATGAAATTTAGGGTTGTTTCCACACCCATCCGCTAGGTGGCGCAAATGCATATTTTATTGATTTAAATTAAAATGTCACCCAAAACTAAGCTACTCTCCAAATTTCAGATCTCTAGGACATTGAGAAGGCTTTCAAAAAGGCAGGCCCTCAAAGATTTGAAACAGAGAGACAAAAAGACAAAATGATAGAAAACAAATTTTCTTCTTAATTTTAAAAGGACTTTGATTTTGCAAACAAAATTTAAAAATTTAGTTAAGTAATTTTCTGTTTATTTTCCCATCGTTCCGAAATTGTTTAACTAATTTACTAGGTTCCCTGAAGAGGAACTCATAAAACTTCGAAATGTTGAAGAGATAAACAAATAAATTAGGTAATTTGTTTATCATACAAGACTCAAAGCCGTTTCATTCCCATAATTGGGACCATTCTTTTTCAGAAGGAATGAAACTAAATTTTGAGCGAAGCCATAGTTTGTAAAAAGGACTTTAGCGCAACTTAAATTCAAGGTGAGGAGATTACCTTTCTTCAAATTCTGAAGGAACAAAACGTGATTGTGAAACTATAATTTACAACCTCAAAGCCCCTCAGCCCCCAACTAGGTTTTTGGTTTTTCCAAAATATACTTGGGGTATTATGCCCAAGTAGTTTTTGGAAAAACCAAAAACCTAGTTTTGTGTAAGCCATCATTTAATGTCAGCAAAGGATTATACCCTCCTGTTTATAAAACCAAACCTAATTGTGAAAAAAATTGCTAACAGTTTTTACAGTCTATATTTGAAAGGAACAAGATCTAATACTGTATGTAGGCATGCTTAGAGCCCTCAATGAGATTAACAATCTTTGTAAGGAACAAAACTTATTTCTGAGGGTATCCCAGGATAAAGATTTCAAGAGATTGTTGTTTTTCAGAAGGCAGTAAACCTAACTTTCAGCTTAGTAGAGTTTAATGCTAAGTGAGTTTTATTTTCTTAAGGTACAGTAAGTAGGCATAATTTTTTAATGCCTCTAGGAATTGCTCTTCATTATTATTGCAGAGAAAATCTTCCACACCAAATTTCAGTCAAATCGGTTGAGAATTACGCGAGTTACTGCACAAAAAGACACTCACACACACACATTTTTTTTTGGTTTTCTTCGTTTTTCACACCATTTGGATCAACTTTTTTCAAAGGACCAAATTTTTTAAAATATTACTGAAAACATAAGTTTGAGGTTTTCTTTCTTTCTCACATCATATCTATAGATAGAAAAGAAAAGCTTATATATTAGGGTAAAGCGGAGTTGTATGGAGAACGAGGAAATTCAAAAACATATCCCTCCCCCTCAAAAAGTTGTCATTTGGTCTGATTTTTTCTGATTTTTTAAATTGACCGTTAAGCAGCGCCGGCCATTTTAATTTCGTACTTATCATCAAAATTAGAATTAGAAGCAAAATTTATTTTTATTGTCTTAGCATGTTAAATACATGATAAAAAACTATTGGAATTTTACTATTTTGAAATCGGATGAAAATTGATGAAATTAGAGCAAATATCAAATTTTGACCCCTTGAGGAGTTTTCACAGGTTCCAATTTTTTTTTGACTTCAAGAACTAAATTTAATTTTCCAATTTGTTTTTTTGTGAAAAAATGCAAGAGACTCTAGATCCGGACAATTGGAAATGAAAATCCGTATATTTGGTAGCAAATTGGGCCCTTCAAAACCCCTGGCTAAACTACACCAGCTTTTATCCAATTATTAAAAATTGAAGTTCCTCTCGTTTTTTATTGTGTATTGAACATGTTAAGTTCATAGATAATCTATCAAAACCGATCCCAGTGGAACCAATGAACCATTTTGACCACTTTTAGCATGTCATTTTTTCAGATGTTGTCATATTTGGATTCAACAGCTAAAAAGTCCTAATTTGCATAGTTCAAAATTTTCCATGTTTTCATACAAAATATTCTGAGAGCATAACGGCATTTTTAAAATATCTCAAGATGCAATGGTACGATATAAGTCAATAAGGGCTAAAAATATTTGTGTGTCTGTCTGTCTTTCTGTCTGTTTGTCTGTCTGTCTGTTTTTCTATATAATCGATAACTCACGTAGTTTTCAATAGATTTGGCTGAAATTTGATGCGTAGGCTTTTCTAACAAAAGAAAGGACGAGTTTGCTAATGAGATCAATTGGAACACGGGTCCGGGGGCCCCCATAAAAACTCACCAGAATTTTCGTGAAATCTTGAATCTACAATGTAGGAATCGAATTTGGAACATAACCTTGTAGTAAGTATCCAAGAACTGTTGCTAAAAAAGTTTGATCTGGAGCTCCTATGAACTAGCAACTTCCAGAATTCTTGAGTTTTGGTGATCGGAATAAGCTCAAATTTGGAATATAAGCTTTTGTTAATTATTCAAGAACAGTTCCTAAAAGATTTTGGCCCTTGGACATCGAGATCTGAGGGCGCCTTGGTACCAAGAACAGAATAAGCTCAAATTTGGAATGTAAGCTTATGGAAAGTTTCCAACAATTGTTTCTATGCTAAATTTAGAATAATATTATCCGTTCCTGGTGCTTCCAATAACCAAACTTTCTTGGATACCTCTGTAAATATTTTTCAGATTCTCTTCATAATTTGCACATAACAACTTTGTTTAAGTATCCAGTTATCCTGTTCCTATCGCAAAATATACAATAAATATAAAAAGAAAGCTACATAATTCACCTTCTGGTTTCCTACGTTTTTATTTCTATCATATCAATAGAAGAAAGAGAGAAGAGTTAAAAGGACCTTAAACTCAACTAAATTAAAAATTAAATTTAGTTCCTTCTGTAAAACAATAACCTCTTGGAGATTTAAACTATGCATACGCTGAAATATAGACTTCTTAAGAACGATAATCCTTTAGAAGGCTTTAAATTGTGGCTACGTTTCAAATAAGGCTTTGTCCTTTTACAGTAAGGTATGTTATTGGGCTGGATCAGACCACGGAATCAAACTAAGCAGAGTTTTTTGGAAATTTTGAGTACTATTCAAGAGCAGTTCCTTAAAAAATATTGCCCAGGAGTATCGTCTCTTGAGGGCTCCTATGTGCCAGGAACTCCCAGAGTTCTTCAGTTCTAGTGATCAGAAGAAGCTAAAATTCGGACCATTATCTTGTGGTAAGTATCCAAGGACAGTTCCTAAAATAGTTTTACCTTTTGACATCGGGATCTGACTGCACTTAGGTACTATAAACATCCAGAATTTTCAAGTTCTAGTGATCGGAATGAGCTCCAATTTAGAATATAATATTTTCGTAAGAGCCCAAGATCAGTTCATATGCTAAATTTGGGATACTGTCATCCATTCTTGTAGGTAGGTTTTGAACGTAGTATTTTAGTATAATACAAAATCAAAATTGGTATCGACTAGCTGACGTTCTTTTTCTGAAGCCTGGCTTTCAAAATAAGTAACCTTCTATACCCCAGAAAACCCTTTCCCCCTTTTTGTTGATAATCGATGTAGAGAGTTAAACGACTGCTATAATATGTGTACTTTTATCTTGACGTTTGTACAACTTTTACCTAATAACATACTTTGTATAATCTTTCTATAAATAAACAACATATCAAAAACGGCATATTTATGAGCATCTCTAAGTTCACATTCGTTTGATAAAAATAATAATGCTGCAAAAAAGTAAATAATGTGATTTGTTTATACTTAGCATTATTATTAACGCGTACAATGTTAGCAATAATTGCATTTGCATTAGCATAAATAACATTTTTCATGGATTTTCATACATTAATATATAAGTTGCGAAATTTATGGTTTTTAATAATTTCATTTTATTTATTCGATTATATACGAATGAGAGACTTTGTGAGGAAATCATATTATAATATGATAAGGTCAGTCTACTTTACGTTTTTTTAACCAGCCATAATGAATACTAATGGCCTATAATTTTTCAACGCCATAACACACCATTCATCATTCGAGGAAAAAGAAGAAAAAAAAAGTTATCTCTCTCGATATTTCCTTCATTGTTAAAAGGAGAAGAGTTTATGATAAAATCGTCTGCAATAAAATTATAATTTATAGAACGAATATAAAAATCTCAAACATATTTTTCAATCTGTTCCTCAAACCCATAAATCTCAAACTAAATCAAAATGCAATAAAATTTTGAGGAAAAAAAATAACATAAAATCATCTTTTTACGATAAAAACATTAACGTCTCTTATATACACATATATGCTGAACAATATGATACTCTCAACTTTCAATTCATTCACTCATTTTCAAGAGTATCTTGTTTATATATGGTAATGTTCTCGCCAAGTCATCAAATCTCATTCAACTTTTGGTGCATTTTAATGTTCTTTTTAACGATTTTTTAATTGTGAGCGCCCCGTATCGATTTCTTTTGAAGCAACAAGGTCACGAAAGTAATAAAAAATAGTCGTAAA
The DNA here is from genome assembly GCA_001014845.1 of Mochlonyx cinctipes. NCBI lineage: Eukaryota > Metazoa > Arthropoda > Insecta > Diptera > Chaoboridae > Mochlonyx > Mochlonyx cinctipes. Next base: position 8,381 of record JXPH01026305.1, read on the forward strand.
AAGTTGAGACTTTCTAGACACACCACAATAAACAGAGTGCAAAAGGAAAATAAAAACGGAAAGACGCATGGTACGTAGTGATTTATGAATGTCGCGCAAGGAAGAGGCATGGAAGTAATAAAAATTTGCTAATGTTTTGAGAGTAATTCGGGGAAGAAATGAATTTTGTGAACTTTTTTCTTTGGGTTGTTTCCTTTTTCTCAATTGCTTTGAAAATAAAAATAGCAATTCAAGATCAACGAACAATAGGGATTGTATTTTTTAGTACGTTTGTTTGTTTCGTACTTATGGTACATTTTATATGATCTATTAATAGACCTTTACTTGACTGCCTATGTGGCTTATCAACCAGAGGGTACGGGTTCAAATCCAACTCGTGACGATTGAATTAACTTGCGTTTATTTATCGTTATTGAAAATGTAGATTGCTTTGTGTGTGCTATTTTTATTGAATAGTAGGGTAAACAAGGTATTTCCGACATGATTCATCGAGCTATGCTATTAAAATGTACTGCACAAAGTTAAATATGAGATAGAAGGCGTTTTGATGGCGTTCATGTCGAAGAGGTTAGTCAGTTTCTTTGCATCAAAAATTGAAAACGATTTGATGGACTCAATGGAATCATAACTCATTAGCATTTTCATTAAAGTTGTGGTAGTCCGGAATCCACTATAAGCTGTAGGTCCACTAATACCTAGATAGTTCTCTGAAATATGAGGACTCGCCTGGTCCCAATAGGGTACTATAGGCCTTATTATTATTGTTAACAAACAAAATATGCATATATGTAGTCCAATAATACAAACAACCCACATGTGCTTGAAGAGACTCCATTGCATCCACAAAAACTGACCGTGTGGTGTGGATTTCATGCCGGTGGTGTGATTGGATCGTATTTTTTCGTCGATGAGAATGGTCGCCATGTTATGGTCAATGGAGTTCACTATTGTGTCATCTTGGAAGACAGTTTTTGGCCAGAATCGGATGGACTTGACATTAGTGATATGTGGTTCCAACAAGACAGTACCACGTGCCACACAGCTAGTCAAACAATTGATCAATTGAAGAGGAATCGTGTAATCTCGAGAAATGATCCGGTTGAATGGCCTCCTTGCTCATGCGATTTAACGCCATTCAAATTTTTAATGGGGTTGCGTTAAATCGTTGGTTTATGCTAACAAGCCAATAATGTTGGTGCTCAGGAACAATATTGAAGGCAACATTGCCAAAGTTTCGTCCGATATGTGTGGAAGAGTGGTAAAGTATTGGCTTAAAAGAATCGATCGCTGCAAACGTGGTCGCGGACTCATATGAACGAAAACGAATTCTATTCTTAAATGAAACATTTGCTTTTATTTAAATAAACGATTGCTATGTCCTCGTCGAAAAACCCTTTACACACGAGCCCACAGATCTCAAGGTCAAAGTTTTTAGGAGCTCGTTCTTTTCTAGAGACGAAATGTCAGACAAATCGGTAGAGAATTACGTGAGTTATTGAGAACACAGACACACAGATAGACAGACAGATAAGCAGACACGCAAACATACACATTGATAGACAGACAGACACTCACAGATGTGATGAGAGAAAAAAAAACTAAAACGTAGGTAGCCACAAAATAACTATCATGGGTGCAATGTTTGAAAAAGAACCTTTATTATAGGAATTGTTCTTGAATGCTTACTTGATCAAAATTCGAGCTCATTCCGATCATTAGAACGCGAGATTTTTGAAAATTCCTTATATATAGAAGTGATCAGATCCCAAGGTTCTAGGCTCAACTTGGTTGTGCATGTTCTTGGATATTTACCAGAAGCTTATGTTCAAATTTTGAGCTCATTCCGATCATTAGAATTCAAAATTTCCACATACCCCATGGACTGATTTGGCCAATTAATGAACTTGACCATACTTTTGACGAGAAAAGCTCCCATACCAAAATTTAGCCAAATCGGATGAAAATTAACTTTTACCGCATGTAATTTGCTTAATACCCTTAAATAGTGTGAATTAATTCAGAGCATTTTTTTTCAAAAAATTAAAACTGTACTGTGAAAAACTGAACATACATTTAATGTGCAAGGTATTGTCCATTACTAGCCACTACCTTTTCCTATCTTTCTGCCAGCATACGGATTCCACCCATTTTGTGCATTAGTCGTATGAAGTGAAGTGCTGCTCAGCTGGGCCAGCGATCGGAAGAGATGATGGAACAACGTCTGGGTTATACGGCGGGTAGGGCAAGATATCCCATTTTAGTGTTTCTAAGTAGGTTTTCACAGCACGAGCAACATGAGGCTGAACATTATAGTGCTGCAGAATAACTTTGTCATGTCGTTTGGCATGCGGTCGTTTTTTCTTCAGTGCGAGGCTAAAACGCATTAATTGTGTTCTGCAGTGAATTCTTGTAATTGATTCGTTAGGTTGGAGCAGCTCATAATACACTACACCCAGCTGGTACCACCAAACAGAGCATAATCTTTAATCCATGAATATTGGGTTTTGCCTTTGATGTTGATGATTGTCCGGGTTTAACCCATGATTTATAACGCTTTGGATTATTCTTAATGGAGTGGATCCATGTTTCATCACCAGTACAAAAAACACTTCCATTTGTGCCATTGCAGCAGTTGTTTGCACGTGAAAAAACGACGCTCGATATCTTTTGGATTCAATTGATATGGAACCCAATTTTCTTGCTTTTGAATCTTTCCTAAGTTATGTAAACGGTTGGCAATGGTTGAGCGATCAAACTCCAATGATTGTGCAAGTTCTTCTTGCGTATGACACGAATCTTCATCGAGCAATGCCTCTGAATCTGTGTCCTCATACTGTTTTGCCTGTCCGGGTCGATCTTTGTCTTCCAAGTCAAAATCACCACTTTTGAAGCGTTCAAACCATTTTCGACACGTTTGCTCTCCTACAGAATGGTCATCAATTCACCATAAACTTCCTTTAAAATACGCTGCCTTTCGGTAGCACCTTTCTTCATATTGAAGTAATGGAGTAAAACTCCCTGCAAAATCACATTATTCGGTACAAAATTCGACATATTTGATGAAGAAGAAAATGTTCTTATTTTTACTTTAGCTAAATGATGACCGGGTGGTTGAGTGGGTGGCACGCTAGCCTCACATCCACTAGGTTCTGCATTTTTGTATGTTGCAGAGGTCAAGCAAAATTAGAAAAATATAATTGAAAAATAAAAATATAATTTTTTTTTTGACTTTTTACCAGAACCGGAAAACTTTAAGGTCAATCCGCGAGTACCAAACGTCAAAATAAAATTTTGAAAAAAATCAGGGAAGTTCCGCACTAGGCGTTGTGGAATACCCAAAAAATTGAAAATTGAAAAATAAAAAC